>SNQJ01S0000564.1:394874-406735 GCA_010110895.2 Picea sitchensis
GAATTTAGCTTTAACATTTTGACTCTTCAACTCGCGAGAATGCGAGGGCTGATTTGGATTCAATTAATAGTAATCATGATTTGGAGCGTCATTAATTGCATAATTAATTTATTCGCCATATCGCGACTCGGAAGTTCGAAGACTGATTTTTGGGAGAATGGTATGCCGAGCCGCGATACCGCGATGTGGCGATAATTAAGGCTCAAATTATGGGAGGAAAATCTTAGATTAGACTACTAATTAATCTCTCTATAATCATGTCGCAACCTCCCGAGTCGGGGTTTTAGGCGTTTTAGCTTTATGAAAGAAAGTGCTGAGTGGTGAAGCGCCGAGAACCAAATTTAACCATGGTTAGTTTCTTGACCTTTAATCTTTACCAAGGTTATCACAAAATTATCGTGTTCTCGGCTCTCAGGGCTGTAAGAACAAAAACTTGGGTTTGACGAAGGCCGGGGCGCGAAACCCCGACGAAGTCTAATCACAGGTCAAAATTTTTACCCAAGTTAATGTCTTGGGCGGAACTTGAAAATGACTTCATCGTTTCGTGACTCGAGCTGTGTGAACTCAAGGTTTAAAGTATCTGACCCGCGAGACCCCGAAATGAAACAAAAGAGCGAACATACTTGCGAAAATAGATCTAATTTGAAAGTGGACAAGCATTGCTGTCCAGGCGACAAGATTTCAGAGTCTTAAGATCTCGGAAGAAAAAAGAAAATCAATCTTCAGATTTCAAGTATCAAAAATTTAAAATTGTGCAAGGTAAAAACAAGGGCGGCTCCAACACAACATATGATAAGGAATTGTATGTGTTGGTACAAAGTGTAAATAAATGGAAGCATTACTTAATGGGAAATGAGACTATAATTCATATAGATCATCAACCATTACAATATTTGTAGTCATAGACCAAGCTACAACAGTCACGACACTTTAGGTGGATGGGTTTCTTACAACAATTTTATTTGGTAATCAAGTATCAGAAATGTATTCATAACAAGGTTGCATATATGTTGTCAATAATAGTGATTAATGCATCTACAATACTCAGGTATAATCCTTTAGCTCATGAAAGCTATGCAAAACAATATTCTAAGGATGGATATTTTAAAGAGCTATATGATGCATTAACTTGTGGCAATCAACAATCAGATTATTATATGCAAGACAATATATTATATCATCTTGGAAAGCTTTGTATACCGAGGGGTGAAAGAGTAAATATAATAAGAGAAGCTCATTCATCTCTCATTTCTGGTCATTTTGGGGTTGGTAAGACAGTTGCATATTTGTAGAGATATTGTTATTGACCTCAAATGAATGAAACAATTTTCAAGTATATAAAAGGGTGTGTTATGTGTGCCACACGCAAGCCTGTTATGAACATAAATATAATTATACCATAGATATTCATAACATAATAATAAATAATAATTATTAATTATGAAAGGTCATGTCTCAAAGGACATGACTATTGGTAAAGGGCACCCCTGCGTGGGTATATAAACGATCCCTCATTCTCAATTATCATCTATCTTATATCTTATATTATCGTATTATTCATTCTTATTACATATATATTTGTCCATATGGATTTGATTACTATATTCCAAATATTTTGGATAATTCTTGTGTGAGCGAACTTTGTTCGTCTCATTTGGTATCATAGATTTGTTTTCCTGATCCCGACCTTTGGCCAGTTCCTTATCAGACCTTGTCTGATCCGGATTTTAGCCAACTCCATCGTAAGAGTTTCTCTGATTTTTCTGGGTCTTTGACCAGAAATATAGCCTTTGGCCATTCAAAATTCAAAATTCGTTGAAGAAGAAGGAAATATTCTGCTGCAAATTCATTAAAATAATAATAATAATAAAAAATAAAAAAATAAAAATAAAATTGTTTAATTATTTAAAAAAAAAATAGTTTTTTTTTTTAAGTATTCTTTTAAACATATATATAATAAAAAAAGAAAAAGAAAAGAAGAAACCATAGCAGACCTCTCCTTCCCCGAAACTCCCATAACCCGTAACCCTGTAACTCCCACTATCCGCTGTTCCCACCCCCTCTCCCCACTTCCCGCTGTTCCCAGCCCCTCTCCCCACTTCCACTGTTCCCACTCCCCACATCCATGATCACAGCCTTGTAACATTTTCCCCTTCCCTTCCCATCCCCCTTGCTTATCCCGCAACCCTTCCCTTCCCAACCGACACACTACCACTCCGGATCCCTATCCATTCCCATGACCTCCCCTTCCCCTTCATGCTCGGATCCCTATCAACATTGTCGTACAATGTAATTCAAGCCCAACTGTACAACCACCAAATTTAATTGAGGACCGTATAATTCACTGTCTGCACACACATCAATTTAAAAAAAAATAATTGTGATGTACTTGTTCGTACAGTCACACCCGTACAGACCATTGTATCACATCATCGTATCGCTGTAATCATAGCCACCATTGATCCGTACAACAGTCGTAATCTGTACTACTTCCATCGTCGTACCACAATCAACCATATAAAAGATAAAATTGTTGCTAAAGTTCGAGCCACCATTAACTGGATCGAATCAATCTGTCAATAAGCAGGATTGTCACTATTCCACTTTAGCATATCATAATCATTGTGAAGAATCACACATTTTCGTGGTATATCACTCGACCGCTAAAAGTAGGTTAATAATAAAAAGAAAATTAATCAATACTAACAACGGATTATTAATTCGCAAGTTCAAGGAAAAATAGTACATAAGAAATCAATCCCGATCCGATCTATGTATTTAAAGTTATAGTAATTACTTTTCAAGTTATAAAAAAAATTCCCAAGTCATCCTAAGTGAATACAAGGGTATTATGAAATATAAGAAAATTTGTTAATAAAAAATTATTAACAAATCACTTATATTATATTAGAAGTACAATTGTGGTCACATTATTAATCACTGAAGGTACTATTGGGGCGCTATTATTAAATAGTGAAATAAAAAAAAAAGTTTGGGTGATATAAAAAAATAAAAAATAAAAAATAAAAAATAAAAAGTTTGGGTGATATAAAAAAAAATAAAAAATAAAAAATAAAAATTTATATATATATTAAAATAAAAAAATTTCAAGTCCAGTTCAAGTTAAAAAAAGAATTACAATTCAAAATGGAAGGAGGAAGATTCCCTCATACTTATAAAAAATATGTGGATCCCTTATTAAAAGTTAATGGGATTATTCAAGGAAAGAATATCAACATCGTTATTTGCCCGACTGCTAAGAAAAATCACATTAACGTTGACCTGGCAAACCAATTAATGGTTTTAGAACCAAATATAATTGAAAATGACACGTGTCTTTTTGATATACTTATACCATAGATATTCATAACATAATAATAAATAATAATTATTAATAATGAAAGGTCATGTCTCAAAGGACATGACTATTGGTAAAGGGCACCCCTGCGTGGGTATATAAACGAACCCTCATTCTCAATTATCATCTATCTTATATATTATATTATCTTATTATTCATTCTTATTACATATATATTTGTCCATATGGATTTGATTACTATATTCCAAATATTTTGGATAATTCTTGTGTGAGCGAACTTTGTTCATCTCAAAGCCTAGCAACAAAAATTTGGGGCTACATACACCACTTATAGTACCTTCTCATCCATGGGAAAGTATCGCCATGGATTTTGTAGGGGGTTTGCTGATGTCCACAACATGTCATGATTATCTATATGTCATCGTGGATAGATCAACAAGATGTGTATTTTTACACCATGCAAGAAACATGTCACAACTAAACATACAACATAAATGTTCTTTACTAATGTATGGGTTCGTTTTGGAATTCCTACATCTATTATATCGGACCAAGACTCTCGCTTTTTGGGAAAATTTTGGTCTCATTTATGGGAGCTCATGGAAACTAAGTTAAATAAGAGCACAAATTTTCATTTGCAGACAAATGGACAGACAAAGGTGGTAAACAAAATAGCAGTACATCTACTTTGAGGATACTGGAACAAGCATCCTAAGTTATGGGATGAACAATTACCTTATGTACAACATGCCTATAATCATGCCATGCATTCTTCTACTCAGAAAACACCTTTTGAAGTATGTTTGGGGTACTTTCCTAAATCACCATGAACTTTTCTTTTGGAGAAGCAGGTAAAGAAGATGGACATGATGATATAGATAAAGCTAAAAGGTTCATTAAGAGAATTCAACAAGTATATCAAGCAATACATGAACAATTGGAGAAAACCCAAGAAAAATATAAGGCGAGGCATGAAAAACATCGAGTTGATCATTGATTTGAAGTCAATGATCAAGTATGGTTACATATCAACATAGATAAAATGAAAGGTGAAGGTAAAAAGATAAGGCCAATCCGATATGATCTATTCAAGATGTTGGAGAAGAATGGTACTAATGCATTTTTTTAGATATACCAGCCTACATGCAAATGTATTCAGTGGTAAATGTTGAGAATTTGAAGCTTTATGAGCTTCCTATGATTATGGATGAAGATGAAAATATTCGGGTTTCGACAGTTCATGATTTTTCTCCAAAATATCTGGACGAGCTACATGAAGATGTTATTCTCAATAGAAGAATCAAGACTTCAAAGTGAGGTGATGTGAAATATCTCCGAGTTATTATTAAAGGGGTAAAACCAAGTAAAACAAAATGGATGGATATCGGAAGGGTGAGGGAACTCTACCCTCACTTAGTTTCCTAGTAATCAAAACTTTTGGTGGTCCAAAAGGCTTCCAATGGAGAGGAATGATCCATAAGGATCCATGAATGCTCAGAGAGGTCCATGAGGATCCAGAATGTCCAAAAAGGTTCATAAATTCTCAAAATTAAATCGTCCCAAATGTTCTCAAAATTCTATCAATGCATAGAGCTTGACAATAGATTTCCAACGACACAAAAATCATCTCAAACATAGTTCGTATGAAAAATATATGGTTGGTCAAAGTTCAAGTCAACCAGGTCAAAGGTCAAAGTCAAAGGGGTTAAGGTGACACATGTCACCACTGCAAGGGTGATACATGGCATAGCCGTAAAACTATACGATGATGATGTGGCCACACCCCAAGGTGCCACGTGGCATGGCCATACACTGATTGGGAAGGTGTGTTGGAACCCGTACATACATGTGGAATAATTGTTTGTTGACACATGGCATGGATAGACCAATGAGAGGCCACCACATGGAAACCTCCATTGGCCAATTATGTTTTATGTGTATTAAAATTTTATGGGAGTTGACGGGGGTTGAACCCGTGACCTCCCAAATCCTTACACAAACCTTCATTGCTAATACGCCACACACACGAGACTTAACCATATACACTGGAACATATATTTAAGCTTTATCAAAAGTTTATTCGATGGGGAAAGGGGCCGAGGGCTAAGCCCCCAGCCCCTGGATTGTATGTTATTCCATATAACCGTAACATTCCACCTGATTGGGGTGTTAAAAAATTTGGTTAACAAACATTTCAAGTTATTCCATAAGTTATAACAAACACCGAAAACAGAGGGGATCGCAAGGGATGGAACCCACGACGTCCCCCAATTAATACCAAAAACTTAACCGATATGCCAAAGGTGTGGACCTTTTTATAACTTCCCACTAAAAAAATTTATTGCCACCCAATAGTTTCAGATGGTGGTTAAGGGGCCTGTGCCCTATTTAATGGGCGCGTGACCAAAGAAGAAGGACAAAATAATTAATATGCAGAGTACGATCTCGAAGTTTGTGAAAGGGAAATAAGGATTTGAGGTTACATAGTAAATCATGCCAAGGGGTCCCTTGACGAAATTTTAAGAACTTTATACTCATTTTTATGATTTTTTGCAAGGAATAGAATGGTGCACTCTGTTCTTGGGTTTGATAAACGCATAAAAAGGTCAATGTAAAACACAAGCATCTAAGCATTAATAAATAGGTCTCTACTGGAAGCATACCCAAATATGTAGCCCAAATTGGGTGAACTCCATTATCAAACTTGTGTATGCGATTACATCATGGTTGTTCAGTTATTTGTAAGTTATTTATCATTGAAGTGTATTTGTTTAGATAATAATTTCACATGTAAATCGGAAATAGTCAAGTGATCATTATTCTTTTGAAGATCAAGTAGATGTTTATATGTATTTAAAAACTAATTAACATGTAAGTATTTTTCGAATCATGTAATGACTTCATGGTGGTGGTGTAATGAAAATGATCAACAATGTATGTTACAACAATGACCAAGAGTAGGTGTTACGACAATGGCTTGGTAGGTGTTGCAAAAGGGTGACTAGTATGTATTGTAGCAACATGACTAGTAGTTAGTGTTGTGTTTCTACACCGTGAGTGGTAGGTGTTGCAACAACATGATTGGTCGATGTTATAGTAACGTGACTAGTAGGTGTTGCAACAACACGAATGGTAGGTGTTGTAGAAATATGATTGGTCGATGTTGCAACAACGTGACTGGTAGGTGTTGCAACAACTGTGGTAGCACTTGTGACTTCCTATATACAACAATGTCTCACAATCCCTTCAATGAGTAAGCATTAAAAGGTTAGTTTTCTCCTAATCACAATAGCATAATCACTTAAAATGACATAAATCATGGGGAGGCATACCTTAGGAAAAATTTATCCTTATGATCAATAATAAGCTCAAGGAATGACTGGAATGATAGACAAAGTGACCAAAAAGACAAATTACATGTATGCAAAGGATGGCGTTTCAGACGCCCATTATGTCCCCCCAACCCAAAGATGTTGCATTCCCTCATGTAACCAGTCAATCATTCTGAAACATAGTCCTTATGAGAATCACTGTGGTGGAGGTTGATAATGATGAAATCTTGGTGTCCCTTACCATTAGATGGATAGTATCCTCCATTGGTTTGTATCTTCTTCCAAAAGTATATCTTCCACCCCCTCTTCTAGGTTATAATAAAACTGATACTTGGGTACAGGGAACTAGATCATAGTGTAATGGAATCAAAATCCAACCCATCGATTTCCACACTTCTCCATGCATTGAATATACCTCCTCACTCATTTTAATTCCACCATGAAGTTGTGGTAACTAAAATCATCCCTTCGCCTCATCTCCTCTGTGGCTTGTTCCCATCTTTACTTGCAATCTTCCATAGCATTTCACATCGAAAAATATATATGTTCTGTGCAGTGGGAGATGTATTATTCCTGAGTATTGGCCATGAACTCACCATGGGTAGAAGAATTAACCCATATATAATGTGAAATGAGAAAAATCTTGGGATTATTGAGTTCTCCTCTTACCTATAGGCTACAACTATAATTCTTTTCGGAGACAAACCGAGCATTCTTCCATTGAACATGGTTACTCATGAATGGTGTGGAAGCCCTTAACTATATGTATCCAATAAAAGGGGTTAGGTTCCATTCTGGATCAAATTATAAAAGAATATTATGCCGATAGAGCTTACACAACAAGTTTTTCCCTTCATTGTTGCTTTCATAATACACTCTCAAAAATGTTTCTGTCGATGTTACCTTATGAGGTTTTCCTGTTGATCTAGGGGGATCTAAGAATGATAAAAATTTGATAGGATCAAATTTCGATGAAAATGACTCCATTGCATAGAGTGTGACATGAATTTTCCAACGCAACTTGAACGAGATCAAACAAATGTTGTATGAGAAAGATATGGTCTTCTGAAGTTTTGGAAAAACAGGTAAAAAGGGAAAAAGGTAGCTGCCACGTGGAATCATTGGAAGGATGAAATGTGGAACTGTACATATGACATGTGGAGTGTACATATGACACATGGAACTTTATGACAGACACATGGACTGTACAACGTTGACGTGGTAGGAAACAAGTGGCATTATGATGGTGACGTGGCATGCTGACAGGGAAACTGACTAGGTGTATGATCATGTGTTGTGGACCAATCAGATGTTGCCACATGGCACCCTATGATTTTCTAAGTTGTCTTAAGGTTTGTAAAATTGTTGGGCTCAACAAAATCAAACCCATGATCTCCGACATATGGTTCCAATGTCCTATCGTTTCTCCAACGACACCAATTATAACAAAAAATGGCATATTCTTTATTTAAGTTTTTGTTGGTATACAAATAGTTAAAAAGGGTGCCTCGACTGAGGTTGACCCTGGGACCTTCGGGTTGACGACCCATGAGTCTAACTGTTTCTCCAACTACACCAATTGTAAATACCATCGAGGCATATTGTATTTAAATTTTGTTAAGTTTCCAAACTGTGATGTAACGAGGGTTGTCGGGTTTGAACCCTCAACCTCTATTATATAAACCCCATGATTTTCTATTGCACCACACGAAGTTATGTTTCCAGAATTATGAGCTATAATAGTTTTATTATGTCGAGTTTTAGTATTTTTGGGGAGATATAGAGTGTTTATAGTCAAAAGCTTTGGTTTTTCGAGGCAGAGCTGATTTTGACAGTCACATTTGAGTTTTTGCAGCAGATCAGAAGGTCATTTTAGAAATATAAGTTGAAGTTGTCATTGTATCAAATCATTTTTGAGCATCAATTGAACCGTCTCTCATTTGGAAGAGGACCCAGAGATGTAGCCCAAGATGGGTGAAATCTGTTATCAACTTGTGTAATGTGCCTTGTTATTGCTGATTCTATTTCCCTCAATTTCAACATCTTAACTTCCGCAAGTTATTTATTAGTTAATGAAGTTTTGGATAAGTAAGTGGTTTCACATGTTAATTTTAAAATACTCATAATGGTCATAACTTTTGAATTAGGTTGGATGTTAATGTATGTTTAATAATTAATTTGACATCTAAGGATTTTTGGACCACCTGCATTTATTGCCTTGTATTGAAATGATAGATATCTTCCCCATAGGAAAACAAAATAAACAAGGGAAGGTACCCTGCAACTAAGAATAGACTCCATAAGAGATTTAATCTATTCCTTTTCTTCTTTGAGAGTTTTTACCTAGGATTGTAATTCATATGCTCTTTCTATGTCCTTTTTCCATTGCTCCCATTTGAATCGATGGATTCCTAGTTCATCCCATCATTGACTCAGGTTATATATGGATTGATGACATTCATCTAAAGGAATTATTCCTCCTTCATAAGGCTCAACTAAACTTTTCCATTTGGAAACATTATCCCTCAACTTGTAATCATTGTCAATGAGTGTTTTAACTCCAACACTTTCTACAGGGGGTCTAACATCGTCTGTTTGAGTTTCTTCATCAATGTATTTGACCTCCGTGTCACCTTCAAATTCTGTCTACACTACTATTGTATGTATACTAGGTCTAATTTCATCTATTTAATCCCCTCTATCCTCAGTGAGAGTTCTTTCAGTTTGGGTTCTAGCATCAAATTTCTCTAGGGGTATTGTTGTCTTTTCAACATTTTGTGTCCCAGGAACTAGTTCAGAAAGTCCCTCTTTTGTTACTTCTTCTCCAAGTTTACAAAATGTTTGTTGGGTGAGTTAAACTACTTAGGAAAGGCAGTCCAAGTCTATTTGGCTTTATAGTAACTCAACTTTTAATTTCTTTATCCTTGTTTGCAATCTTTGATTAATTTGATTTAACTCAAGATTTTGCTGAATGATGACAAAAATATAACAGTCTCAATTTTTTTTACCTTTAATCAATTTCCTTTTTATATGTTTGAGGATTATCTTCTTGAAAGTCACATCAAATTCAATATCCATGATCCATGTGGTTATCGGTGGCCATCCACCTATTCCACTGGCTTGAAAAATAGTTTTCCACCTTAGCAGTTTTTCGACAGTTTTTCGGGTTCCAAACTTTCGTGGCCGTTTTGAGGCCCCGAACGACGATTTTTGTGGATTTGGGGCCCAAGTGACTCTAACAGGCACTTACTTGGGCCAGTCAAAATTTTTTATTCTTATTTAGACATTTCCAATGGGATATTGTGCGCCTAAAACAAAGATCGTATGCAAAAGTTACGATCCCGAGAAGTTGATGTACTAACTTACCCAAACAGGGCCCACATGACTTTTGGCACTTCATATCCTAGGGTTAGGTTTTTGGATGTCTAGGGTTTTTGACATTCTTGTTTATTTTAAAAGGCCTTCAAAGCCTCATTGTAACCATCTTCTTGCGAATGAGCGCAACCATCACATCTCTTCTCAGAGATAGGCCACCACCATTCCAGTAAGCTTGTTTTCCGCTGCATTTTACAGTTTCAACTTATTTCTTTATTGAATATAAAACTAGTTCTACTGTATCTCTGTTATTTTGTGTTAAGCATATTTTAATAATCTGTATTCATTTTGTTCTACTCATAAAGTTCAGACCAATGGTATTAGATCATTCTTCTCCTTGTCGTCTTAATGCATGTCCCCAACGAGGTCAGGGTACAAAGAATTGGGTCTCAATCTTGTTTCTCTTGAGGAAAAAATCTCTCACATGCCCAAGAGACCTCTCATGGTAGGAGAAAAGAAAGATGATGGGACAGGAGATCCTTTCAAAATTTTTCTTGAGGATGCCCTCACGCAACAGAGGAATGAGATGATGGATAGTTTCACGCAAATCCTTCGATGGATACCAACAGGTGACACATATTCCTCGAGTGGAGGCGCCGCCCCCTTCAAGGTACAAATCAACTTCGATATCCCTATATTTCAAGGTCAGATAGACGCAGATGTTGTAGACAAGTGGTTGAATATACTAGAAGGGTATTTTTATGTCCATAACTTTTCAAATAGAGAAAAGATTACTTTTGCGCTCCTCAAAGACATTCCCATGTCAAATATTGGTGGGAAACTTTATGTGAGCAAAAGGAAATAGAGGAACCCTCATTATTTATAGTCACGACCACCTGGGAATCCTTTAGGGATGCTATTAAGGAACAATACTACGCTGTCATAAGTTATGACGATTTGTATACCAAATGGACCACACTGCGGCAAGAAAGAGACCAAGCAGTGCCAGAGTTCACAAATATCTTCCATACCTTGCGCACCAAGATGGCTATCAAATATTCAGAGTGACATATGGTGCTCAAGTATTGTGGTGCTCTGCATATATAACTCCAAACCGAAATGGAATTTTTGGACATCTCATCCTTGGGCACGACTTACCGATATGCCGTCCAAATCGAGCAGAAGCTCAAACAAAAGTCGTGGCAATTTGGGACTGGGAACCCTGCACAACAAAATCCAGGAAAGGGTAGCCCCAACCCATAGAACAAAGGAAATAGAAAATATGGATAGTATCAAGACAACCAGACCAAGCCGCAAGCAAAGAAGGACACTGGAAAGACAAATAAAGATACCGAGAAGTGGTGCGACTTCCATAAGAGCCCTTGGCATAATTCTGTTGACTGTCGCTCAAAGTAATTGCTGGTAGCCGAAGTGAAAGCCTTTGAATCAGATGCGGGTTTTGACTTTGAGTCAGAACTAGAAAAGGGAAGACAAATCATTGACATAGAACCCAGTGCCACCGTTGCTACAACCAAGCTCCAGCCTGATGAACAAGATGAGCTAGAAGAAGGAGAGCACCTCTTCCATTCACATATGTTGGTAAAAGGCACCCTGCTGCACTTGATCGTTGATAATGGTAGCCAGAAGAAACTCATCTTAGCAGAGGTCGTCAAGTGGCTGGCCCTGCCGACAACATCTCACCCACAACCCTACACCATTGGATGGCTCCACCAAGGAAGCGATCTCTGTGTCAGCCAACAGTGTCGATTGTCGTATGACATCAAGCCCTTAAAAGAGAGGTATTGTGTGATGTTGCTCCTCTCGAAGTTTGCAATGTACTTTTTGTTGGTTGTGGAGACTGATTATCTTCCTGATTCAAAGGTATTTTCCTTTCA
>SNQJ01S0000564.1:431131-445952 GCA_010110895.2 Picea sitchensis
TCAAGAGAGCTATTTTGGGAACAATCTTGTCTGTACTTTGTAACCCAGTTTTCTAAATATAAATTATTTGAGGTTTATCTATCATTATATTTATTTGAGCTTCCCATGTATCACTCTGTCAAATTTCTCTTATGAATGCGGATCATTTCCTTTTATTTTTATGTGTTCAGAAATTTTTAGCCAAACTATGATGGATGTGAGGAACCTTTTCTTATTTACTTTAAATGTGTGAATGTGTGTGGTTCTTGGTCCATTCTCATGAACTTTCTTTAAAAGAAAATAAAAACATTTTTCCTATTTTGCAATCTTTAATTTTTCTTTGATTACCACGATGGACTTCTGTAAAGTCCCACATTTTGAAGACCTAGAGTCCCACGAAAATCATAAAAACAGAGGAGTGCCACCTCTATAAAAATTCAAGGGGATTTGTATCCTCGTGAGGTTTTCGTTTCCTTCCTAAAGGATTCAAGAGTCAATATTTTTGGTGACCATACTAGGGACATGAAATGAAAATTTGGAACCTGGCCCAACGTTTGCGAAAGAATATATGACTTTATCCCAGGGTAATCAACCCCATTTGGAAATTGGATTGAATAATCAACGAAGTATTTTACACCAGTCGTACAATCTGGTAATAACAACATCCCAGACTCAAGAAGAGTTAGAAGGGTCCTAGCAGATCTTAGTCCAAGAATAAGAGAGAGAAATCCTCTAAAGACAGAGGAGAGAAGAACGACAAGATCGAAGAAATCAAAGGCTAGCTATAGAAGCACAAGAACAAGGTCAAGATTGAAGATGGATGAATACAAGGAACCCATTACCAGAAGTAAAAGAAAGAAACTCTATATTCTTAGAAGTGAAAAGTCTAGCCCTGAAGTCTCCCCAGACATGGAAGAAATAAACAAACAACCCCAAAACGAGCATCATGAGGAGAGACAAGGAGGTGGAAGAGACGTTGCAATAAATCAGGGAAGCCCGGGATTTGAAAATTGAAGGAGGGTAAGAGATTCCCCTCTAAATCTTATAGGTGAGCAACACGATCTCCCTGTTCTCCCTAAGAGCAACTTAAAATAATTTTCTGGAGACAGAGTAATCAATGTGCAAAGAGGCATCTGCACTTATTTCTTGATGTTTGTGATTTTCACTGTGTTGAGTATGATGATGTCATAGTAAGGTTGTTTCTGCAAACCTTATTTGAAAGAGCATATGAATATTATATGACGTTTCCCAATATATCAATTTGCTCAATTAATTACCTTGAATCTATGTTCCTAACTATGTTCTCCCCTCCAATTGCTTACCATACCCTTCTCACCGATTTCACCCAGATTGGTTTGAGGAAAAATGAAAGGATACGAGATTTTAATCTCAGGTTCAATAAAACCTTGAGTAGGATTCCAGAGGATAAAAGACCAAATGATCTAGTCATCCTTGTATTTTATAAGAATTCAATGCCCACAAATGTAAAATATGTCATCAGAACATCCCAAATGGATACTTTGGAGGAGGAAATGACTAAAGTCACTAATATGGAAGAAATTATGATTGAAATAGGTGTCGACCCCAACATTATATTGGGAAGAGTACAAAGATAGTTGGGAGGATTAAATATTGATAATCAAGGAGCTTCTAGTTCAAGAAAGAATGAATATTTCAAGCCTCGACCAGCTCAAAACCAAACGATGGGAGGAGGATGTTTCAAGGGAACCATACCTGATGTAAAGTTTGATCCTATGGCGGCACAAGAAACTAAGAAAGGAATTAAAATCGCACAAATGAATAGAACCATCAAACAAATGCAAAACGAGATAACCAGATTAAGAAGGGGAGATAATTACATGCCAAATTCGATAATGCCAGTCCCAGAGCAAAGGAGGAACCCTCCTCCAAAAAATAGAGTAAGGTTTGAAAACACTGATAGTCCGCAAAGACCAAGGGTTCCCAGAAAACCTACTCCAAATGCAGATGTTCTGGATGATTTCTATGACGAGAAAGTAATTGAACAAGAGAATTATTACTCACGTGATGAGAGATTTGAAATTGTCCAGATGGAGAGGTGCGTGACGTCCATGTACTCGCAAGAAAATGTCGCCCAAACGAGAGGATTTGTAAATAGACCAAAGAATAAAGGTGATTCTGATAAAGAAAACCAAAAAGAAAAAGAAAAAGCAAATGAGAAAAGAGTAAATGAGAATGTGACAAATGGCGTTAGAAGTAAAAAGAAACACATGATGTCAAACTCCACTCAAATGACATATAATGGTGTAGAGGATTTGAGTAAATTAAGAATAACCCTTCCCTTTACGGAAGTGGTGAAAATTCCTAAGCAAAGAGAGAAAATCTTGAAGTTATTAGAAGATCGATATGAAAGGGAAGAAGTTGTTGTTACCAGTCCGAAAAAAATCCCTAGCTAGTCAACTGCCAAGCTGAGAGGTAAAATTCCTCCCTTTTACATTTATATTGAAAATCATGATGTTGCATTGCATAATTGTTTAGTTGACACTGGCGTGATGAAAAATATCATGCCATTGGTGGTCATGGAGGCATTGGGCATGAGTTTCACCAAGTATTATGAAATTGGCGAAAGTATATATGCAATTGATTCTAGAAAAGTTCCAGCTTATGGGGAAATCAAGGACTTTTATGCTTGGATCATGGCAACCCCCCATATTATTACAGTTTTCAATATTATTGTGGTATACCTCCCTCCTACATATGGCGTTGTTCTAGGAAGACATTGGATGTACATAATCAGGGGATATATAATGAATGATGGGAGTTACATGATGCTCCTTGGAAAAGACAGAGCAATGATCAAAGTACCCCGTGAAACCAGGAAACCCTTCTCTTTCAAAAAGAAAGACAATGAATTAATGGAGGATTATATAGATGTCGGGATTGGAAACTACATTATCCTAGACATAGATAATAATGAAATCCTAGAGAAATTGCAAGAATACAAAGTATCAAGAATATTTGTTTGAAGGGTATTGGAGGATGTCCTTTAATGGAGCTTGTTTAAGCTCTGGAAATGGAGTTGGAATTGTTCTTATGAGTCCAAGCTATATTATTCATCCACACGCTATTAGACTGGATTTTTCATGCACCAATAAAGAGGTTGAATACGAAGATTTGATTCAGGGGATGATCCTTGCATAGGAAATGAAAATAGAACATTTTATTGTAACTGGCGACTCAGAGTTGGTCATCAATCAAGTGACTCAAAGATATAAAATCAAAAAGGAAATACTTAAGTTGTATTTCAAAAGGGTTAACGAAATGATGGGATATTTTAGTTCCTTCAAGATTTCTTTTATTCCAAGAGACAAGAATCACAAGGCGGATTCAATAGCCTTGGCGACCTCATTGTCAAATCCAGGTGATACACAAAGAAAAACGTATTTCCAAATAGAAAGAGTTTTTTGACCATCTGTGCCTGTTAACATTAAGTACTTTCAAGTGTTTGAAAATGATGAAAAACTGGAAATTTTTTTGTTTAATGATGATGATGATGAACATGATCACTTGTCTGTTGTCCCCAAAGATTGTTTAGAATCTGAATCTTTTATTGTTTAGAATTTGAATCTCTTTTAACAAAAGAGGATCATACTGAGAATCTCCTTGAAGAAATTTCAGTTCGAAAGGTGCAAGAAACGAGA
This sequence comes from Picea sitchensis, assembly GCA_010110895.2. Classification (NCBI taxonomy): domain Eukaryota; kingdom Viridiplantae; phylum Streptophyta; class Pinopsida; order Pinales; family Pinaceae; genus Picea; species Picea sitchensis. Next base: position 434,791 of record SNQJ01S0000564.1, read on the forward strand.
AAATTCAGTATTGGAACTGACAGTTCCCTGAAGTATATCAATGTGGGAGTTGATTGCATCACTGAGGAAGAAAATCAATATGTTGCCTTGTTGAAATAATACATCGATGTGTTTTCTTGGACCTATGATTTTTTAAAAGCTTACAATGAGACTCTATTCCAACACATCATTCCTTTGAGGGAAGGATCAAAGCCAATAAAATAAAAAATAAGGATGATGAATCCCAAGATGAAACCTATAGTAAAGATTTAATTGGAGAAATTTAAGAAGGCGGGAATAATTTATCCCATTAGACACTCAGACTAGCTCTCAAATCCAGTTATTGTAAAAACAAAGACTAGGATAATCTGGATGTGTGTTGACTTCAGAGACCTTAACAAAGAAAGCATAAAGGATAAATTTCCTTTGTCTAATATGGAGTTCCTTCTTGAGCAAGTTACTGAATCAGCCTGCATGTCCATGCTGGATGGTTTCTTCGGATATAACCAAGTCTTAGTGGTTGAAGAAGATAGGGCAAAGACATCATTTATCACACCTTGGGAGACATACGCATATGATAGAATGCCCTTTAGTTTGAAGAATGTTGGTGCCACATTCCATAGGGACATGGATCATGCATTCAACGAGTTGATAGGAAATTTTATGGCAGACTATCAATATGACTTGACAGTGCATTCAAATAAAAGGGAGGATAATATCCATCATTTGAGAAAGGTTTTTTAAAATATGTAGATTATATGGTGTTTCTCTGAATCCAAAGAAATGTTTGTTCGATGTGACTCAAGAAAAGTTGTTGGGCCATATTGTATGAAAGGAAGGGATTTACATAGATTCAAAAAGAATCAAATCAATAAACAAACTCAACCCCCCGACATCCAAGAAGGGAGTCCAATCATTTTTTGGCAAGATCAAGTTTGTGCAAAGATTTGTTCTTGATTATGCAAGCATCGTAAAATCAATAAATTTGTTGTTGGAAAAGGAGTAGAGGTTTTGAATGGATAGAGGATACTCAAGAGGCGTTCAATAATATCAAAGGTGCAATTACCACTACTCCTATCCTCATTAGTCTAGAATTTCAAATATGTTTCATCATCTATCCATTTTCTACAGAGACAATGGTTGCATCAGTTCTTACTCAAAAAAATATAAAAGGATAAGAACTCCCAATAAGTTTCATGAGAAAAACCCTACATGACTATGAGTTGAGGTATTCAAAACTGGAGAAGCAGGCCTTGGCCCTTGTAAAAGAAGTATCACACTTTCACACATACATATTAAACTCCTATGTTATTTCTTATGTTGCCTCATCACTAGTGAAGATGCTCCTGAATCAACAATTGAGAGAAGAAAAATGGGCTAACTGGTTGGAAAAGATACAAGAATATTTTATCAAGATTAAACCTTTAAAAGATATCAAAAGACAAGGTTTATGCAAGCTCATCGCAAATGGTGATTCAGTCGATGGAGTGATCTCAATTTCGGTGGGAGAACCGTTAGTTGATTCAGAATGGTACAAAGATATTATATTTTAGTTAAGGTTTGGGAAATTCCATGTCACCATGAACCAGAAGGAGCAAAGAACATTGAAAATAAAAGTGAATCAATATGTGTTGGTTGCTGACATACTGTTCAGGAGAAATTATGATGGAATACTATTGATATGTATTGATGAAAACCAAGCCCAAGATTTAATAAGAGAATTCCATGAAGGAATATGCGGTGGACACTTTGCACCTACAACAACCACCCATAAAATAATAAGGGATGGATTCTACTGGCCATGAATATTCAAAGACTCGTATGCTATGATAAGAAAGTGTGTATCATTCCAACAATTTTCAGGAAAAATGAAGAGATCTGTGATGCCTTTATAGCCCATAATTGTAGAACAATCGTTCTCCCAATGGGGACTTGATTTTGTCGAGCCAATTAATCCAAATTATAGCAAGGGGCATATATACATTTTCACAGCTACATATTACTTCACTAAATGGCCGGAAGTAGTGGCATTAAAGAAGTTTTATGATGAAGAACTAATTAAATTCCTCAAAGACAATATTCTGTCGAGATTTGGTGTCCCGGATAAATTTATCATAGACAATGGTTCAATTTTCATCGAGTCAAAGTTTACAGAGTTTTGTGGAGAGTTATCAATCATCGTGGGTCAATCATCGAATTATTATCCATAAGGTAATGGCATTGTTGAATCCACAAACAAAACACTTGTTCAGATACTGAAGAAAACCATTAACATGAATCAAAGGAATCTACATCTAAAGATGACAGATGCATTATGGGAAAGCATAACAACTGCAAAGGATAGCATCAGGATGTCTCCATATCTATTGGTTTATGGGAAAGAGGCAAAAAATTTGATTATCCTTGAGCTCAATGAGTTGATTTTTGTGGTTAATAACGAAGATACAGAAGACAGTTCACCCATCCAGAGCAGAATCAATCAATTGCTGAAATTAGAAGAAGAACAAAGCAAGGCCCTGAATCAAACTTCTCAGAGGTAGCAGAGCGTCAAAAGGTATTTTGATCAAAGTACAACTATAAAGAATTTCCAGAAAGGAGAGTTGGTGCTACTTTGGAACAAGGCCAAGGAGAAACTATTCATGCATACAAAGTTTGAGGCACTTTGGATCAGACCATATGTCGTCGAGAAGATCTTGGGATTTAACTCCTATATGCTCCAAGACATGAAGGGTAAAATTTTAATGCTTCCTATCAACAGGAAACATTTGAAAGGTTTCTTCTCCTAATACTTTATCAATCTCATTGTACATAATTTTATTTTATTTTCAGTTTGTATATTCTTACTCTGACCCCATATCCCAATGGGAAGAAGCACCTGGCCATGAAAGGATCTGGATTCTTGACAATCCATAGGGGGCTATTATCCCAAAGTTGGATCTAGTTGTTGATATCAATTCCCGCTTCTGGAATTTCCCTTCTCTTCTCTATTTTCCCAACTTCTTTTGTCCATTTATTTTACCCCTTGTATACTTACCCAAATTCCCCTTTTCATTTTTCCCTTCTATTCTCCTTTTCTAGTTATTATACTTAGTCATTTTTTCCAAAATGACGGGTTCCTAGGTTGACAAACTTGTAGATCCTCATCTCCATTCACACCCTCACATAACGAGTCTGATCAACCACCACATTATCCTATACTTAGCCATTTTTTTCAATCATGGGTTCTCGGGTTGGTGGGGTCAAGATTTCATATCCCATGTTCAGTGATATACATNCCCAATACACATTTAGTATGCTTTAATGCTAACAACTCATCATTCAGGTTCTGTAAAGATTGTCATTAATAGGTGAAGGGCTCGAGGAACTTCTGCATTAAACCACGTTAAACCATGATTTGCGGAATATTATATATTATCTCTCAAGCACCCATCTATAGGATTATCTAGATCAAAAATAATGCTCTCGTCAACTTATGGCAGCAGCAACTCGACAACAGTTCTATGAAGATACCTTGAACATTTTTGGATGAGAAGATCATAATTTTTAGTGTTCTAGAGCATACTCTTATTATTCATCCCTTTCTGCTCAGAAGGAAGTAATTTGGACGTCCGACATTGCGTGTGCAAGTTGCATTCCATAAGTTTTTAACTGCAAGGAATTGGTTTCCTAGTGCACCGAGAAATATATACCAAGCCAGCATATAATTCCACTCCTTTCCATCCCTTTGGAAAATTTTGGACCTACCACACTTGTAGCCAGAATAAAAGGATCCTCAAGCTTACTCACATCAGCCAAGAGTTACGTGGAGAATAACATCAAGAAATGAATGGCATTGATTATAGAATCTTGGAAAATTTCAAAGAGCATGATTTCTTTTGGCACGAGGGCGCATGCCTTCCTTGAATATCTACAGGTCGATCTTAAAAATGAAGAAGGTTTCTACCTTGATGCAGTGGTACCCTTTGGTATTAAATTTACTAACATGTCAGATCTTAAGAGAAGAGAGGAGGACCTTCCCTCTCCAAGTCAGATCAAGTAGTTGAATGCTTGTTGGAAAGAGAAAATAAATAACTTGAACAACATTGTTCATGTGTGCAACCAAGCCATAACAAGGAGAGAAGATCTATTCAAAAGGCTCATGGAGGTGGACCTAGTCGGAAGCACTAACGAGGTCCAAGATCCCAAGTTGATCCTCAACTCATTGTTCCTAACAAAACAACAGGTCGATGAGAAAGTTGATAATTTTAAAGGATTATCAATTGAACAACTATATGGCATAGTTATATATGATGAGAATGCCATAGATAATTGGCTAGTAGATTATTCTGTAAAGAACCAGGATATTGAAGAAACATTACATGGAATTTCCATTGATCTTCGTGACTTGGAGGGTGATTTTTTCAATATTAAAATATGGCATGAAATCAATGTCGAACCTATGAAAAACTACATCGAAGAGTGGTTTAAAAAATGTATCGACAAACTGACCGATGAAGGGAAAAAAACAGTTGAGACAGTTCCTGTAACCGCCGATGAAAGCAATAAAAGGACATCAGCAAGAAATTAACGAGGAGAGATACCATCATAGTAAGTTTGTATTGATCACATCCTTATTTCTTTATCAAGTTCTTCATCCAGATACTCCACCTCTTTAAATAGAAAGGTTTAACTGAAGACTGATAATTTCCTTTTTCTTCTTACCAGGTCTTGGTGTATTCCATCACCCACTTTATTCCTTCTACAAAATTCATTCTTATATATGTTTTCTTTATGGTCCGTAGGAGCCCCAATCCCATTATTTATAACAAACACATTTAAATTTCAGAGAATATGTAATAAACTATATATTTTTTAGAAATTTCAAGAGAGCTATTTTGGGAACAATCTCGATTGTACTTTGTAACCCAGTTTTCTGAATATAAATTATTTGAGGTTGATCTATCATCATCTTTATTTGAGATTTCCATGTATCACTTTTTAAAAGTTCTCTTATGCGTGTGGATCATTTCCTTTTATTTTATGTGATCAGAAATCTTTAGCCAAACTATGATGGATGTGAGGAAATGTTTCTTATTTACTTTAAATGTGTGAATGTGTGTGGTTCCTGGTCCATTCTCGGGAGCTTTCTTTAAAAGAAAATAAAAACATTTTCCATTTTTGCAATCTTTACTTTTTCTTTGATTACCACGACAAACTTATGTAAAGTCCCACATTATGAAGACCTAAAGTCCCAAGAAAATCATAAAACAAAGGAGTACCACCTCTATAAAAATGCAAGGGGATTTGTATCCTTGTCAAGTTGTCATTTCGGTCCTAACATATTCAAGCATCAACATGTCTGCATCAAAAAACTAATGACGAGAGTACAAGGAGGATTTGTTTGTATGGGAAGACCTATCCCAATTGATGTAGACCCAATTGCAAAGAGTACATGTCTTCCAACAAATGGAGTGAAGCCTAAGAAATATTTACATGATAGGATGAAGGAAAAGGTTTTTGCAAAGGAATTAAAAGCTCAATTTGGCACTGACATGGGCAACAGAGACATGATTTTCAAGAATATCAATGAACCAACCACAAGATTCATGAAAAATCCAATGGTTTGCAAGTTACTGAGAAAATGTCGCAAGGAAGAGGCACCAACTGGAGTGGTAGCAATAGTCGTGCAATGTGCGAAGGGGACAGTACTTGGTTGGGAACCATACTTGTTGAACTTATCTTTGGAGGATTGTAGAGATGCACAAGATTTTGGGAGAGAGTTCCATTATTCTTGGTTGTTTATTTTGATATCCTTAGTGGCATGGGAAGAATCGAAGTATTCATCCTTCTATGATAGAACATGAAAGTGTCATGTAGCAAGGTATATAACTATGTGGCACAATGTAGATCTGAAGCAGAGGAAAGCTAATTCTAGAATTTTTTACATGTATCTTGAGGAGATGCAGGAAAAGATAGCAGACACATGGAGGATCTCACCAGAATTTGTGAAGGAGAATGAAGGGATAGAAAACTTCAAGGCATAACATATGGATACAAGCATGTAGAGATGCCAAGAAGACATGATTGAAGATGCAGTTTTGTATCACAATAGAATAAGTACAGTGGGTGATAGGGGAATGGCCAAATCAGTGAAAGGTACCAGTGGTTGTCAAGAAAGTAACAAAGGGTAAATAACAAGCAAAAGTTGGCACATCGCAGAAATCAAGTAGTCCAACAACAAATACCAAGAAAGCATCACAGCCCAATCAGCCAATAGAACATGTGATGGCAGTAAATAAGCCGAGGAATAAGGAAAAAATACTGAGGGCCTTGGTACTAGGAACTAAGTGCGTAGAAGGAACAAATGGGGGAGCTCAGAAGAAGGATAAAATCCCTATCCAAGAAGTAGGAAGTGGAGACCTACCAGAGGCAAATAACCCTGCATAGTTAGAGACAACACCAAAGAGAAAATCAATGATGCAGATAGGAGAACAAAACAAGAATATGAAGGCACAAAAGAAGGCCCCTCAGCTCACAATAAATGAGGATGATGCAGAATTGGTGCCAGACAAAGTGCACGATCGAGGAGAATAAGTCATATACGTTGTAGAGTCACAAAGAGAAGATATAATGAAAAATTTTATGGAGGTGAAAGAAGTTTTATAAAGCCTACATATCAATGTAGCACAACAGAAAGGCACAACGCAGTAGGAGAAAATCCATGAGGAAAAGGAGAAAGTGCATACATCAACAATGGGAAGTGAAACTTTCCAAGTCAACCAAGGAATGATACACATAGACAAGGACACATCATAGAAACCCGTGAAGGATATAGGGTAGTTGGACTTGGTGTTGTCCAAGATTCCAACCAAGGAATTATACAACATACATATTAGTGTCACAAATGAAGTTCAATCAAGGGCCATGATAGATGCAATGAACTTAGAGACAGCTAGGGAGGTAAAGGAGGTACTGGAGATATCCCTCAAAGAAGTGTAGCTCGAGAGGGATGAATAAAAAAGCACATGTAGAAAATAGAACAAAGGCTTGAGGAAGTCTTTCAAACTATCCTAGACAACGCACTAGCAGAGGAGTTAAGTACAAAAGAGAAGATCCAAAAGATAGCACGGGCTATGGAAATCTACCAACAGGAAATCATAGACCTGGAAGAGAAGGTGATCCCTAGCAATCCATCAGAGATCAAAGAACAAAGAGAATAGCATGTAGTGGAATACATAGAAATTATTGAACAGGAGATTAACAGAATGGAAGAACTATACAACACTACAATGCAGATGTGGACATAACTGCAACAAGATGAAAATATTCAAGAGCTAGACCAAAAGGAGGGAAACATAAACACTACAGTCTAGGATTTTGAAGAGCAGACAAAAAAATATGTCCATATCAAACAGGATGAAGAGTGCGCAAGAGATGAAAAACCTACATGCAAAGCTGAAGTCAATTCAGATGGAGAAGCAATTAAGGTAGGCTCAGTTGGAGCCACTGCAAGAAGAGGCAAAACCAATGATAACGGAGTTGTAAGAAGCAAAGGGAAGAATATAGAAACTACACTTGGAGAGTGTAGAAGTGTTGAAGGATCAAATTACATCAAAGTTAGTAGAGAACATTGCAGAAAAGAATGTGCAAGTGAAATCACATGTACAAGAGCTTATAGGAAGATTTCAGACACTGAAGAAGTTAGTGTAGGAGGCAAACACTGCTTGAGTGGCTTGGGATGAGCAAAAGGTAAGTGTTGGGGGCATGTTGGAGCAGGCTATTTTGGGAGAAAATTTCAAGGAATAAGGAAAAGCGCAACAAATGAGGCAGGAAGCTAAGGAATGGACCAAAGAAGCAGCACGCATCGTGAATCAAGGAAAAGCAGTGTGAGGAAAATAAGAGTCAAAAAAAGAAATGGTTGGATTGAAGACCAACCACACGCAGGAGGTTGATATGTGGACAAGCCTAATCCACTAGGTTTATGGTTTTTGTAATCAATTTAATGGGTTTAACCCACTTTTGGTAGTATAAATTTATGATGTATGAGGTAGCTAGGGGAGATCGATCTGATTTTTTTGGTAGAGAATTTTGGAGCAAATTACTGAGTCATTTTTGGAGATGAGTCTATTTTTGAAGTTGTAACTGAGGGTCATGTCACACAATTTGGAGCTTGGTGTGACACTGGTCAACCTCACCATTACCATACTTTTGATATAATGCGTGCAGCACATGAACTTGAAGATGAATAATAAAGAAGAAAAATCTTTGTGGACGTAGCCTAGGGGGGGGTGAACCACGGTAAAATATTGTGTCAATGTGTGGAATGTTTTCTTGTATGTGTTGCTATACTTTGTGATGAATGGATGGATAAATAAATGAATATGTTAGAGTTAATTCACAGCAAGCACTAGATTAGTTATGTAGAATGAATGTTAAAGATTAAATGAATGGTATATCTGAATGATGGTATGATATAATGATGAATTTTGAAGTAGAATACCATGCCTAACATCCCCATGAGCACCATCCCTTCCATGACTACATAGATTTGGGTCCTATAGTCACCCATAAGCCATCTCAGGTGAGACTGCATTGTGCACTCTGTGCACAGTGTTTCCTTCTGGTCTCCAGAAGGATTGATGGTTTCTAGGGTTTTGTTGGAGAACTAAGGTAGAACCCGGATAAACCCATACATTCAACAGTTTATAAGGTGCACTTGTCAATGTTTGGAATAATTTCATCTCTTTGTTAAGATATGGACACATTAGGTGTAAGGAGGCCCCAAATGAACTAATTTAGGATAGGAACAAAACATTTGGGACTTACTTTACAAAGATTCAATATGAATTCATTACGAACCTCCAAGAAAGAATAATTTGTTGATGGAGGACAATGATTTGGAAGGTGAGTGCTCCTAAGAAGACCAAATTTTTCGTGTCTTGATCTAAAAAATAGGGTTCTAAATTGTAACATCTTCAAAGGAGGAACGAGAATGGAGGTTGGTATGTGTTACTTATGAAAAAATTATGAAGAAACTGCCAAATTTTTCGTGTCTTGATCTAAAAAATAGGGTTCTAAATTGTAACATCTTCAAAGGAGGAATGAGAATGGAGGTTGGTATGTGTTACTTATGAAAAAATTATGAAGAAACTACTCTTCACCCATTCTACTTGTTCCCCTTCATAGTCTAGGTTTGAAAAGATAGTAGTCAATGGACTAGTGTTAATAATATGGGGAGAGAGGGATCCATTAAGGAGACACTTAAATTGTATTTTGGAAGACAAGAGCTAAAATATTTCTTTATTGTTCCTTTCCTCACTCTTTGGGGTATTTGGATAGAGTTCAACTCATCCATTTTTTAAGATTCATTACTACAAACCTTCCAAGTCTACTCTCATAATTGTGGCATAGCTCAACATTATAATTCGAGAAATTTCTAAAGCCTCAAGCACATTAGAGAACTTATTGTGGAAAAATCCCACACCTGGGGTATTTTTAATTGGGTTTTCCATGATGAAGAAGGTAAATGTGGCATAGGTAGTGTTCTTTATATGTAGGAGCAACATTTTATTCATTTCAGTACCTTTATTGGAAGTGGCACTAACACCCGATTTGAACTTCTAACACTCAAAGCTAGAAGTTCAAATTGGTTGTTATTGCCACTCAAAGCTTTGCTTAAACTTACCATGTGAAAGCACCCCACACATTTTTAGGTATTTGGTGACTCCTTGATAGTGTTTTGTTGAATGAAAGGTGAACATGTCATACATGATATTACACTCCAAATATTAGCTTTGGATTTAAAGCAAGTTTCCCAACACTTTAATCATATCTCTTAGGCACATGTGTATATAGAACATAACAACATAGCCAATACATTTTCTAAAGACGGTCTGAATTTAAATCCTAGCTTATTACATCTCAAGTTATTTATAATGGATTGAATTTGAAAACTACTCTCGATCTCTGAAGATCCTTTGGTGACAATATTTGAATTTGAAAACTACTCTCGATCAATTTTGAAATCTGATAATAGATGTTGACGAATTTCCAGTCTTGTTTTTTGAACAAAAATCAGTTTTGTGCGCTTTGATGTATATGTCTTAGTAGGAAACTTTTCCTCTAATAGTTTTATAACTTCAAATATAAAGTTAAATCTTTGGTGGAAAGGTTTTCATAGAAGTGCTCTAATGCATCTAAAGAATGCATTTTTCTTTCTACTTATAAATTAAAAGTATATTTTTTCTTTGGGAATTTTTTTTTTTTAAATTAAATATATGTATAATCTTCATATTTAAATTTATATTATATTTATAATTTATATTTATTTAAAAAAATGTATTTATAATTAAAAAGTTTAATTAATTAAATATAATTAAAAATGAATTTTTTTATATAGGTTATATAAATGAAATACAACATTTATTAAAAGAATGTTTATTTTTTAATAAATATGTACTCATTTTATAGATATACATAAGTTGTAATAATATTATAAAAAAAAAAAACTTAATTTAAAAAATATAGAGAATAAAAAAATGTTTATTTTTTAATAAATATGTATTGGTTTTATAGATATAGATAAGTTGTAATAATATTATTAAAAAAAATAATAATAACTTAATTTAAAAATATATAAAGGAGTATCTGTGGGTGTGATTTTAATTTGTAAGAAGTATGCATTGATTATATAGATATATATAATGATTAATAACTGAAAAGAAGAAAAATAATTTTTTGTTTAATTTATTAATATAATTAATAGATGAACTAATATTAAAGGGGAATGGTATAATTATTATGTTATTCAATTTATTTATGTTGAGGATAATATATATTTTTTTCAAGGAAAAAAGTTAAGCAATTTTATTAAGGTAAACAAAATTAAAATAGTAGATATTGAGTGATATTCCAAATTGTTATAACCCTAAAATGCACCATACAGGTTTACCTGGCATAAGGCCAACTCATGCCTCTTCCTAGCCAAAGCCATGCTAAGTAATTCCTCAAAAACCACTTAAAAACAAGCAACCCGCGCCCTAACTTCTCACTGGGCGCGGACATCCGCTTGCTGTCCTCTTATTGCACGCGGGTATCCGCGGGCTAGCCTAAAACAGCCCGCGAGTACCTAACAATGCAAAAAATCAGGGAAGTTTCCGCCGAGACTCGGGGCTTTTTGTCAGTTAACTGAAACTCTCCGCCAT
>SNQJ01S0000564.1:446226-458655 GCA_010110895.2 Picea sitchensis
CTCATCTATGTCATTTGATTTATGTTTTATTTCTAACCCCTTATTAGATCAGTAGCATGCATGTGTAGTCTTATCTTGATTGCAGGAAGCTTTGTAGAAGGGGCAGCAGCAGCAAGGAATAGAAGGCTCAACGGAGGATCTACTTCAATCATCGTTAAAAAGGTGAGTTGATTCTTCCATTGTTTGCTCGAAAAGGGGTTGAGATTTTGGGTAGAAGGTTAAAAGTTAAATCTTAAGGGTCATTTTCTGCGTATAAGTTTAGAGCCCTAGCTTATTAGTCCGTAGGGTAGAATACCCAACAACACAAATTGCCTCAAAATCCTATATATAGTGAGAAACTTTAACATTTTTTATCAAATTCTATTGTAGGAAAAAAAAATAGTCGTATGTAAGTCAAGAATATTTTTCTTGCTTCTATCACTATTCTATAACTGTCCTTTTCCCAAAAATTCTAGCTTCAGTATTCTTAAAAAATATACATATAATGCCCAAAAACATTCAAAATTTTACAAGTGCTTAGATCATTGATCCATAATATCATAGAAAGAAAAAAAAAATTAAAACCAAGGTTCATGAATATAAGAAGAATATTTTCCTTTAGAACATTTAAGGATTTCCCAGATTCCCTTAGGTAACTCTAATCCTTCTTTAGAAATCCTATATGCTTATGTATTTTTTATCTTTGTGGACATGAGCAAAGGAGAGATGAGTGAAAGTTGTTTGCAAACTCTTGATACCCCAAAATAAAGTCCGCAACATAAAATTTCATAGGGTGAATTATTCTTTCATTCATTAAATGACTAAAAGTGGGTCTCTCAGAATTTGAATATGTGAAAATCCTATTTTGAGGGCTAGTATGAGAACCTGTTTAAGGGCCATAAGTTCACTGAAATTATTTTTGGCTTGCCCAGTTCTAGATTCGAAAGAGATGGTATGGTTTGTGAAGAGGAATATGATTCCCCCAACCCAACCTCTATATGGAGTACCTTGTGAGGCTCAATCAAAGAAAACCCAGGGATTTTTTATTTTTTATGTGATATGTTGAAAATCGAATGTGAGGACGAGGAACTAAGGATAATACTATATTAAAACTATAGTATTATATATTTTTTATTTAGGTATATGATCATGTACTATAACATAATTTTTATTTTTTTATTTAGTTTTATTTATTTATCTTGGGATTAAATACAAAATAATAAAAAAAATATTGAAAATTTAGAGAAAAATAAGAAAGGGAGAAGAATCATATCATATGTTGGACCCACTTGGTGTATAATGTTGGGATCCAATTCTTGTTGATTTTCCAACCATAATCTCTATTAAGTTTATTCAACCTCTTTTCAATCTTGATAGCCTCCTTGAATTTTCTATTGTAATGATGGTCATCTTGGCCAATATTTAGGTTTCTTCTATGAAAATATGATTCTTTGTCTTGTTTGAGTGTTCAATGAGTGAAGATGGATGAACACGATTGTGTTTTCCCTTGTATGCTCTTGGATTTTAATCTTGATGGAACAACTAGTTTCACCCACGTGAGGTGTTCCACATGAACATAGAATCGTGTAGACATTTTTTTTAGCAGTGAGATCATTAAGTTCTTTACCAAAATTGAGAGAGTTTTTAGTTCTATTAAAGGGTTTGAAAGTTGCCCTAATGTTTTTATTTTTAAGAACTTTAGAAATTTTATTTGTAGTCCCTTGAATGTAGGGAAGGAATACTTTGGACACTTCTTCAATGCAATTTTGTAGTCCCTTGAATGTAGGGAATACATAAAGAGCATATTTTACACCTATCTAAGCTTGATTCTAAGAAGTTTGGAGGCAAATTCTATTACATAAAACTAAATAAAATAACATGATTCCCTTGAAGGATTGGAATTCCTACCTTAAAAGCCTTTACAAATTTCATAACACCATGGACACCATTCCAAGCGTTCCTAAAGAGGATGAATTTTTTTCTATAGAAGACACAAAGTTTAGGGTTAAAAGAATTGCAAATGGGAAAGCTAAGGACATTGAAGGCTACCAAGATGAAATTTTTTAAATTGGAGGGCCTCTCCTCATCCCTCACATACACAAGCTCTTCAATTTGGCATTCAAGCAGGGCTTCCCTGAGACCTGGACGTAAAGCCTCATTATACCTATTTTTAAAAGTGGAGATAAAAATATTCCTCTAATTATAGGACATTATGATTAGCCCCATTTTAGCGAAGTTATATGGAATTATTTTGGAAAATAAGATTAGCCTATGGCTAGAAATCCATGGAAAAATAGCTAAAGTCTAGGCCAAATTTAGGAGATAACATTCAACTATGGACCACCTTGTTACACTTAGAATCATTGCAGAGGAGTTATGCAATAATAAAACCAATCTTCTATGTTGTTTCGTTGAATTTAGGAAAGATTTTGACACGATACCTAGGACAAACCCTTGGGATAAGTTGGAAGAGATAAAAGTTCCTTGCGAGTCGAGGGTTGTTGAAATAAGGTTGTATGAGAATGTTATTTCCAAGTTCAAGAAAAATAATGGATGGTTAGAATAAATTAACTACAATATTGGAATCGAGCAAGGTTGTCCCTTGTCCCCTACACCCAAATCTCACTGGTATAGTCATCATTCTTATTCTTTACATTGATGATATTGTTATTATGGCAAGGAGTCCCCATCATATTAAAAAGCAACTAAGAATCCTCAAGGATTTATGCTCCAATATGGGTATGATTGTTAATACTAACAAAACAACAGTCATGATAATTAAATCTAATAAGATATCCTACGATAATTTTGTATATGACAACAACAACTTGGAGGAAGTGTCTTCATACAAATATCTTGGAATTGATATTCATCACAAGATCAAATGGAATTATAAAAATGAGAAAAGGATAAATGGAAGGTGGAAACATTAGTATAGGCTTGAAAACAATTGTAAAACAGTGGATCATTGGATATGGAACAAGAAAAAATGCTCTTTGAGACTCTCATACTCCTATAATTTTATATGGATGCAAAATTTGGGGATGTAATATCTCTAGAGAGTCATGGAAAAAGATAGAGCATATTCAAAAGAATTTTATAACCTATAATCTCAAAATTAAATGAAATACACCCAATCATATCCTCCTCGCATAAGAAAACTTTCCCCCCATTGAGAGCATGGCTATGACCAGATACCTAATGTATAAGGACAAGTTAAACAACATGGATGCCAAGAGGATTCCTAAAATTGCTTCTAACTATAGCCAAAAACACCTTCGTCTCAAGTGGGGATGGAACAAGGATGCCCAATCTTGGCCACACTTATGACCAGATACCTAATGTATAAGAAAAAGTTAAACAACATGGAAGCCAAGAGGCTTCCTAAAATTTCTTCCAACTCTAGCGAAAACCACCTTCAGCTCAAGCGAGCATGGCACAAGGATGCCAAACATTATCTAAACCATTGGGGAATAAAGGAAGAGATCATATTGCAGAATATGCATAAGATTAAAAGTATTATTACATCATAATTTTAGGAGAAAATGTGGCATGATAAAGAATTAAAGAGTAAAAGAAAATTAAGATATTATAAGGAGGTAATCAACCCTAATTTAGAAGATCAAAATCATCTCTTTGTTTTGACAAGTGTAAAAAAGAAAATAATATTGAGCACACACTTATACTTGGGGGGGTGTGAATCAATGTAAGACAATTTTTAATTTTTTGAAACATTCATCAACCATAATAAAACAAAAACATATTAACCACAGAACATGGAACACAAGATTTATGTGGAAACCATTTCAGGAGAAAACCAAAAAACTTCTCTTTATAATTCTTTGTAGGAACAAACCTACTATTACAAATATATGTAGGTACCAACCTACTAGAGACACCAATCCCCACTGATACAAATCCTATTAGGCACCAACCTATTCTTACAAATCTTCATAGACACCAATCCCCACTACTAAACACCAACTTAGCAAGAGACACCAATCTCTTATAGATCTTCGTAGACACCAATATAATGGAGACACCAATCCCCATAGCTAAGAACAATCTTAGCAAGAGACACCAATCTCTTACATATATTTGTAGAAACCAATCTACTAGAGACACCAATCCCCACCATTAAGCACCAACTTAGCAAGAGACACCAATCTATGAGCTGCACAAACCTTAACCAAGCCTGCTTTCTATTTCTTCCTTCATCAGGTCTACTTGTTTCTTTTTCCTTTACCAGGTCTACTCATTGCTTATGTCTTCACAAGGCCTACTCACTACTTCTTCCTTTAATAGGTCTAACCAAAATTTTAATTTCCAAATGGCAACTTTCCCAAAGCTTGTTGTTTTGGGCCTCTTCCCAAGAACAAAATTTTACCGTATGCCAAGTATTCAATTTTGAAAGTCCAATTATGAAATTTTTACCACTTGTACACCAAGATCTCTCCCCTATCTTTGCAAAATATCAAGGTCTGAAACATCCCATAAAATAATTTATAGAAAAGTTCCAAGCTTACATGTTTGAAATTGATTGCAGGAGCATTCAGGGACCCTAAATTCCACAAGGAATATATCTGAAAGTATAGTGAAACAACATCGAATATTTTTACCACATGTACAACACTATCTCTCCTCTATATTTGCAAAAATCGGGGTCTGAAACATCTCATAAAATGAGTTATAGCGAAAGTGTCAATTTGACATGTTTAAAACTGAGTTATAGGGAATATCTATGAAATTATAGTGAAAAAATATCTGATATTTTTACCACAATTACACCCAGATCTCTTCTCTGTCTCTGCCAAATTTCAAGGTTTGAAATGTCCTAAAAAAAAATTATCGTGAAAATGTCAAGATGACCTTAAACTCATTTTGCAATTCAATTTTTGCTAATCCATTTTTCAAACACTCACTTTCTCTCAATGCTTTCTCTTTTTATACTTTTTCATAACCCTTCATGAAGAGATATATCCATAAATTAAATAATTAATTCCCAATATCATGGGTAAATACCCCAGATACCATGGAAAAATACCCCAAACCAATGGGTTTGAAACCACCATTTCACTTTTTACTTTTTCACTTGCACCCCTTTTTAATATACTTGTAAACCTATATATATAAATCAATATTGGAAATGTTGTGTGTATTGTAATGTCGTAATATGAAATTAATGACATCATTAATCCTTTGACATCAATGAAAATAATTCCAACAATCTCCCCCTTTGTCATTGATGACTATCCCGCAATGAAACACATAGTCCACCATGCATAGAAAGAATTCTCCCCTTGTCTACAACTCTCCCTCTGTTTGCAAATTTCCTAGGAATAGAGAGAATTCTCCCCATGTTTACAACTCTCCCCCTGTCAGGAATGGAAAAGGGATGTTCCCCCTAAACTTGTGCTTCTTCTGAAACAATCAATCAAAACTCCATTCAACTGTCATGTTAGGTCAATCCTTGATCGACCAATTTTAAGGAAATCATCAATAAGTAAGATGAACATTGTATGACTGTATAGATGATGATACACAACAATATGACGTCGTCAAAAATCTGGTCAAATGATTCCATGAAAATACATCAATCCAACCACAATCTATTTTGGTAGTCGGCACCGGTCCACATTTTTATCTTTCACGTCTCTTCTGAAAAGATATGAAATCACAATTGTCATTCCTTTGATTTTTATGGTGAGGATGATGATAGGGCACATATTTTTGCATTGGTTGATCATAAGAAGTAGGCTTAGGTTCAGGTTCACTTACAAGAGTAGAAAAAACCGACATATTGGCAACAATGTCATCTATATGCTCAAATTCTACCATGTGAGGAACATACAACTCATCAATCTATTCAGCATAATCAACGATATGTTGATCTTCTAGAAAACTAGTCTAAACTCCACCTGCAAAAAATAAAAATTATTTGGTTGTATCAAGGATAGGTGTAGGTAGGAAGGAAACATCAACATCATATCCAATAACAATCTTAATTAATGGATAAATTTTACAATTGATCATCTCATCTAATATTTCAATACACTTTTCAAACTTCAAGTTTCTATTCAACTTAATAGTTGTTTTCTCTGGTTCCTTTCTTAAGGAAACAATTTCATATTCTAGTTCTTCTTAATTTTCTTCTTTTTCTTTAGCTGGATTTGTTATCGCACGGTTTGTAGGAAAGGTTTAAGTAGCTTGAGTCAAGGCTTGAAACCGGCGTAACAGGAGCTTCCCCACCCACTGTCACCTCAATGGGGAGCTCTTTCTATTTAGGATGGCTAGTCCAAGGGAGACGTCCCTAAGTAATCTGGTTTTCTGAAGGGTTAAAGGTTAAAGGATCAAGGTAAGTGATTCCCTTTCACAGATTACTGCCAAGAATGAGATAGTCAAAGAAGATATATATCACTGAACGAGCACCTGTTTGCGAGACAAGACAAGTGAAACTAAAATGTGCTGCAGTGGTTAGTACTTCAAGCATTAATGACTATCTTCAACATATATATATGAGCAATGACCAAAAGTAATTATTGACGAAGTCAATGATTGCAAATTAAAGATAAAAGGCTTGTAACACTTCTTCAATAAATACAAATGAGATATGGGCATCCAAGGTGCAAAATTAGATCTTTATTATATCACAATGCTATGCATATCAAATCTGCTCATACATTAAATAATTTTGCTGCATCTCAATATTGTTGTTGCTATATATGTGACGCCAGCCCTAGTATTTAGGTTATTTTGAAAGATAAAGAGCAAAACGTTTTACAAAACAAGTTTATAGATGTGATCAATAGCTCAAAATCTATCAAGTAAGATGACAAATGTCACAACGTTGCAAGCCTAAACAAGAGATCAAAAGATGTGACGTCACCTATATAATTTCTATTGTAGGGTTAGGGTTAGCTAGCCAAGAAGTGGACGTTTTAGCTAAATCAACCAATGAAAAATCATGAAACTTCTATGGCTATGAAGAGATGACTTGGCCGCACCTTTTAGTCCAAGCAAATATTTAAATAGGTAAAAATGTCATCAGCAAACTAGGGTTAGACTAGCTGTTAGGTTAGTTTAGGGTTTCAAAATGAAAGAGTTTTGAAAGAGAGTTTTGGCACAAACAAGCTCAAAGGTGTTTCTAAACTAGTGCCTTGGGTTAATGGAGTCAAATGGAGTGAAACTAATGGCTTGGAAGGCTTAAACTTAAGAACAAGAGGGTTAGGGTTTGATGGTGTTGCTATGGCAAGGCCACCAAACCAAAACCCTAAGAAGAAAAGGCTTACTTAGGTGTAGCTAAGGCTAGGCCTAATGCTTCCTGTTCTTTCCTTAAGACTTCTTTGGCAAAACGGCTAGCTTACAAACACAAACCTATGGCTGAAAAGTGTTGCTTAGATACAAGGCTTTTCAAAACCCTAGAAGCAAACCCTAGGTGTAAACTAAATTAGGCCTAGGACTCCTTCTTTCTTAATTTGTGCTCAAAGCTAACTCAAGAAAAGAGGAAGTCTAGTGTAGCTATGGCTAGGCTAAAACTTCTCTAATCAAATGCCTATAAGATTTTACCATGGGGACATGAAGCCACAACCTACTTGTGTGTTGGCTCCCTAGGGTTTAAAGATTAAGCAAATAATAACAATGCATGCAAGATATTTAATCCACAACCATTCATTCAAGAAGTTTTGAAGAGAAAACACTTACAAGCAAATTCATGAAGAAGCATTAATCATACCTAGTTATGTAAAGCCTTTATTATTCATGCTTGCCAGGCCAGTCCTCCAAGAGGTTGTGCCTCATTCCAAAAGAGAAGAATAACCAAGGAAAGAGCTAAAAATGTCACTCTCACAAGAGGAGCAAGTTATGTTATGATAAAATGAGGGTAGAACATCCTCTGTTGCCGATTCTTGCTGACCTTTAAATTCACAAAATTTGGTGTTAAAAGCATTGCAAACAAAGTACGACATTACAATATTTCATTTAGTTGTCACTTTACATGCCTAAAATGCCAAAATAGGCAAAATATGGAACATGGGGCCCCTATAGGGGAGGCGTTGTCCCTTTTGGACATGATCATCATCAGGGAGCAAAACCTTGGCCCCTCGGGGCTCACGCGGCTTGTCACACATGCAAAGCAGGGCTGGCGCAGCGCACATGCTCCGGAAATCATGCAGCACAGGTGGCATCCCGATCCTGAACCATGATCATGCAAAATTTTGGTCCCCATTAGGTCAAATCTCTGCCAAGCGTCCTAATGAGGGCATCCTTCATCTTCTCCATGCAAGGGCTCATAACAACTCTGTCCTACCTCTGCCAACCCAACAACGATCTAATGGGCTCTTGATACATGGAGTCCAGGCTAATCTCCCCATGTGCAGATCATAAGGTACATCACGTGGGCATGGTCACGCACATCCGCTTCAGCCCTCGGGGGCTCAATCCTAAAGACATCCATAGTATGAATGTATACCGTGGTGGAATTTATAGAGCATATGCATATCGCTCGTCTTCCCCTAAGAGCTCAAAGACGTACTGCGACCCACCATACAAAGCTGGGAAACCAAGCGAGACAACCTATTGAGATATACAAGAAATGCGTGGGGTTTCCTCAAAAGGATCATTAAATATGTATAATGAGGTGATGGTTTTTAGGGATGTCTAGTAATAGTAAGACCAAAGAGTACGAGATTAGTAGATCTATGGGTGCCTTTGTAGGAGGCAAAGTTGTACCCGTCATGGATGCATTTTCCAAAGCCTTTTTTCCTTAGCATCTTTCTTTTATTTGTGCCATTTTAAGCCTTGATAGAGTTGACAACTTGCCTTGGCTTGGTGGCGAGAGGCGGCAGCATTACCACTGAAATATCTTAGCAGAAATGAGAATGTTAACCGTGATGAGACCCCCTTTCAGCACAGCCATGCAACCAAAGGTCAACGCGCCCCTAGTTTGGTGACCGGATGGTGTAGCGTCATGTATTAAATACCTATGAACATAAATGGGCCAGCTCGTGATGAGAACTCCCATCCCCTCTTGAGTTGGAGTTTGCATTTATTTAACAAATTTCTGCAGTTATAGTTTTCTTATTGAGGCACTATTGCCTTCTCGGGGATCCCTTGTGAGAAATATCTCTGGTTTCAGTTTCCTATAGTTTTATCTTTTGCAACTACTTTTACCCTCAGGGCCTAGCCTTCGCCCTAAAGACAAGATGTACACCGGAAGGTCATCCTAATGGCTGGACTATGGGAATGGGATGGATTAGCGGGATATAAGATGAAAAATTGAAAGATGGTGGGAAGCGGACGATGGCTACGCAAGAAAACCCCCTTGGTGGCTAACAAAAAAACCAATGAATACCGGCTTGATAAGTTACCCCATCAATCACCCAACAATGGTCAAAGTGGATTAGTGTAAGATCAATGGTCATCGAAAATGAAAGGAACCTAATGCACATATATATAAGAAGGTTATAATGATCAAAATATGGCATACCATGATACCTTGGACCAATTACCTCATGGGCAGAGTCCCTCTCACGATGCAAGCCAGTAGGTAGTGATGCATTTTGCCCTTTCTTTGTGACGGGGCGGTCTGTTCGAGAAGAAGGTGGGCCCTCGAAGGGCCTGCATGCTCAGAGTCGATCTACGCTCTCACGTTATCCATGCCACGGATATGGGCCTTGAGACATGATCTCTAGTTACATCTAGATATTGAGGATAACTTATCGGCTCCAACTGGGGTTTGTTGATTGTAGAGTGCATAGAGAACCTCGGCAATCTCACAGTGTAGACTGTAACACTGCTCATACTCGACAAAAGGGCGTTGCTGACAAAAGCCGAGGTGGTATTGCCACCTCGTAAATCAATAACATATACATGATAAATGTGAATATAAGGCGGTAGTAGTGGCGCATATAAGGCAATCATCGATAAATACAAAGCAAGATACTTGTACTTACATTGGTTGCATGTTGGTGTAGTCGAACAACCAATGAAGCCAATCAATGACACTCAGTCTGCTGTGCTTCATCATAGAAGCCTTAAAACAATGAAAAATCAAAGCTACAAAATGTCATGAGTTAAAGAGCATATATCACATCATCCCAGGGATCCCAAAGTCCCACAACTCATGGAAGTAGTTGGGAGGGACAAAATCTACCGAATTACATCTCACAGAGAAAACTTCTCAATCCTATCGAGAAGGGTCATGAACAAGAGATAAGGTTCGAGGCCCGACTCAAAGGCACAATGCTGGCTACCTGGGACATCTTCATGCTCTATGGAAAGGATTGACAAAAGTTTAGAAGTAAGCCCGGTTGGCAAATCATCAGAGAAGGTTGAAAAATTATCAAAAATAAGATTACCTGACCAACTCTTGAAATCTAGGGTTTCAGGAGGAAACTCAACATAAAAAGGTATTTCCCAATACACCTGAATGGAAAAGCAAGGCAAAGTAATAGCAGATGGTTGGGATGAAAATTCTTGAGTAACCTTCTTCAGGGCCAGCAATGTCCTTACTTGTCTCGGAATCTGAGCATAATGGTGGTTGTAAATCCCTTATTCATAAATAGGGTCCAAATGCTCGGTAGGGTACTCATCAAACATCTCAAGGTAAGATTAAAAATCATCTGAAGATTAGGCGCAGGTCATCCTTGGTGTTTTGAAGATACAAACAAAAACTGTCTCCTTGTTGCCGGTCATAAGTAGTACATTGTGATAAGCGCAAAGGGAAGCTTGGTGGAGATGACTCTGGAGTCATCGCAGATGGGATAGATCACCAACCAACTACATCCCACCTCGTCTCCTAAACGTAGCAACGAACTCATCAATATTATCAGCGGTGTCACTATCCGTGTCACTAGCATGCAGGAGTTGTAAGACTTAAAAATTCATCATCTTCCTTCAACATCACGGGTAAAGCATCATTAAAACTAGGAGGAGGGTAACTACTTTATTTCTTCTTATTACAGAATTACTTGAAGGCTTGATGTTCTACCGGTATGTTGTTCTTCATCCCTCATGGATTAGCTTCCACTTCGTCACGAGGGCTTCCATTTTTCTCTCTTCTTCTTTTGAGATCAAGTAACCTGCGGTATTATTAAATTTTGAATTGGAAATAAACTAACTTCATCTTCGGCTTTCTTTGCCACGGGAGGCAGGTTTTACGCTGAATTTCATCGGTAGGGAGAGAAACGAGTGGACCTTCATCATCCTTTTCAGGTTCTTTCTCCTCATCAATGTCTTCATTCTGTTGGTCAACAATTTGTTCCCCTTTTTCTTGCTTATCTTCAAAGTTTTCATGGGAGATTAGTTTTATCAAGGGGGGTGCATAGTATTGGTCTTGGTTAAGGCATGGGAGACTAGTTTGATCAAGGCGGGGGTGTGCATAGTATTGGTCTTGGTTAAAGAGAGACTCTCTTCAATTTCAATTGCCATGTTGTGAGCTTCTGCAAGTGTTTTTGGCTTTTTCTTATCTAGAAGGAAACTCAAATGTTCCTGAAGTCCATTAGTATAGAGGTAAACGAGGTAGTTGCCTTCAGGACGATGGCTTTGTGGAATCTAGTAAAGCAGTCTCTGAAATCTCACCCCAAAAGCTCTGACAACCTCAGACTCTGCTTGCCTTATGCTTTCAATATCTTTTAGCAATGAATATACAACTTCCATTTCCATGGTCCACTTTGCAAGGAAAAGCTCTTCAAAGAGTTCCATAGAATTTATGCTGGCAGCTGGGAGGTTATCGTAGCATCTTCTGGCCTCTCCATGCAGGGAGGTAGAGAAGAGCTTCATCACCAAGTCTTCAGCCTCATCATCGACAGGGAAGTGTTGGAAGAATTTCCAAAATCTTCTCATGTGGGACTTGGGACATTCATCATCAATGCCAGCAAAACGAGGGAGGAAATCCTCATAACAAGGAGGCATTTTCCTAGGGTATCCAGGGATTTCACTCATATCTAAAGGTCTATAGCTTCCTGGATCCCATTGTGAATTCATTGTTGGATTCGTCATCAATGGAGTCGCCAGATAGTTTCCCTGAAACTACCAAAGAATGGGGGAAAAAGTAGTGGAGTTGTCAGGTAAGCTTACAAGAAAGGATTCTGAGGCAAGGCTTACCAAAGATATGTCGTTGAGGAATGTAGACTCAGTGTTCCCCGACAACGGCGCCAAAATGTTATAGCACGATTTGTAGGAAAGGTTTAAGTAGCTTGAGTCAAGGCTTGAAACCGGCGTAACAGGAGCTTCCCCACCCACTGTCACCTCAATGGGGAGCTCTTTCTATTTAGGATGGCTAGTCCATGGGAGACGTCCCTAAGTAATTTGGTTTTCTGAAGGGTTAAAGGTTAAAGGATCAAGGTAAGTGATTCCCTTTCACAGATTACTGCCAAGAATGAGATAGTCAAAGAAGATATATATCACTGAACGAGCACCTGTTTGCGAGACAAGACAAGTGAAACTAAAATG
>SNQJ01S0000564.1:459823-488974 GCA_010110895.2 Picea sitchensis
CTAACCCCCTTGCATACTTGGTGCATACGCTCAGACACTACTACTCGTGCAAATAATATAACACATACCCAACACAACTAAACTGACAGTATTTCTTCAAAAGATTCTCCATGGGTGTTGTGATCTGTGCATAACCTTTAATGATCTTCCTGTAATATCCAGTGTGTCCTAGCGCAGTGCGCAACTATTTGAATGAAGTAGGAGGGGGCACATCAACTATAATGGAAATCTTAGATGGGTCTACCGACAGTCCCTGTTTACACACAATATGACCTAACAACACTCCAAATGGTGAAAAGAAGATGCACTTCTTCAGGTTCAAGTCAATCTGACACTACCTTCACTTATCCAAAATTAGTCTTAAACATTCAATATGATTTTTTAATAAGCTAAAAATAGTCCAATCATCAAAATATGCTTCCAGGAATTTATGTAAAAATTCCTTGAACGCTTCGACCACCACCCTGGAAAAGATGGCTGGGGCATTCTTCAATCCAAATGGCATCAATGTATACTAGTAGGATCCCCATTCTGTTGCAAATGTGGTCTGGCGATCTTCCTTGCCAATCTAGATCTGATGGTATCCTGAAAATCCAGCTGTAAAATAATATACCTCCTATCCTCCTACATTATCTAACACTTCGTCAATGAATGGTGTAAGGAATGGGTCATGCAAAAAAGTATCATTCAGCTTTCAGAGATCTATGTAGATCCTAATTTCTCATGTCTTCTTCTCTTGTACCACCATAGGGCTAATCTACTCTGACTCTTCAACAAGTTCTATGATTCTTTCTTCCAACATTCTGTCAAGTTCAGTCTTCACTTTCTCCTTATATTTAGGGTTCAATCTATAGGGTATCTATTTGACTGGCCTTGCATCTAGTTTCAAAGGGATCCTCATCNGGGCCCTTTAATTCCCTTCATATCAATGAACTTGGTTGGAAACAAGTTCTGATATTCATGCAGTAACTCTGTGATCTTGTCAATAGTGGCAACATCCCAATAATATCCAACATTTGCAAGATTCGGTGTTTGCTTTGTTCCAATATTGACTTTATTGATCTTGATCGGCTGTCCAATGAAAGGTATTTTAACTCCTGGTCCTTCTATGTCTCTTTGTCCTTATGTTTTGGTGATGTTCACCTTCCTAATATCATTGTCTTCGTTAGCATTGATATTGTAACAGCCTTGCAGTTTTTGGAGAGGCACAGTCCATTCGTCCTCTTCTTGTTCCAAAGGGAGGCTAGGTGCCTCCTCAAATAATTTTTTTCTTACAATCTGTATCACTTGATCCACTATAGGATATTGGATTTCAAACAAAAAGGTAATTACAAATTTCTAGGTCATACCTTCCCAATCTGCAGTGATGAGGCGTTCTTCTTGTAGGTACCAATTGATATGGGTTGTGTCCAGTGTGTTGATGAGTTCATCCACTACTCTTGAGGAATGTTTCTCCAAGATTCCTTGCAATGTCTCACATGGTCCTTCGGGAAGCTTCGAATTGTGTACCTAACTTCACAGCCTTCTACTTGCTCTAAAAACCATGTTGTCATCAAAGTGCGACATTGTATCCAGTCTGTAATGTTGTTTTTGTGTGTCCCCCACCATCTTGTTGGGGTTTCTTTCAGGGCCTCATCCATTGCCAAAAATATTTGTTGTATTGGTACTATTTCTTCAAATTCCAACAAGAAATCTTCTGAATGATTTAGACCATCAAAGGTGGGCAAGTTACTTACTATTGTGCTGATCCAACGAACTTCTCTGGTTAATCTAGCACATCTCCTTGTAGATACTTCGCACATTTTGTTCTGCCAATTCTCCAGTGCTTCTTCTGAATCTAATGAACATGTGCAGTCACTTCGCCAACTTAGGTTCCTATCCACCATAGGATTAATGTAATCCTGTTGTCTGGCTGTTAATTTGTATATGTTTTCTAGTTCATATGCACAGTCTTCTTCCCTAATGGGTTCTATGTATCTTTGACCTTCGTCGGGATCCAAAGGTGAAATGACCCTAAGGCCATCTACTTCAAATGCCATTCTTCTTCTCTTTAAATCAACCACAGTGGAATTATTGAAAGCCCAATCAATTCCTAACAACACAGGGTAAGGACAACTATCATCAACTATCTCAATCACCTCGAAGTCTCCAAACATCCTTAATATGTCGATGTCCACTGGGACATGTTCCAATTTTCCAAATAGGCTTACAACTTTGTAATTATCCATCCTAAGCCTGATAGGGGAGTATATCAACTTAGGTTTTCCCATCAGTTCCCAGGTCTGCTTCATCATGACATTGACCTCCGACCCTAAGTCGAGGACTACATAGTCTATATCATACTCTCCAATTTGAGCATTCAAGTGTAGTTCCTTTTTTGTCCTTCTCTTTTTAGAGAATTGGTGTACTGCTTTATTCAACAAGGGATCTATCTTTCCTAATTCGTACTGTTTGATTAAATTTTGTAGCTCTTGTATAGCATTTTAATCCTGAATCAACTTAATACAAGTATATAAGAATTCCATGAGCTTGCTTACCTCTTTTCCTTCTCCTGATAGAGAAGACTGGTCGAATTCTAGAGGCATTCCACATTCTCTTACTTCTGGTCGTGCCTTCGATGAAGAACCTTTGTCTCTCTTGAATTATTTTCTTGCCTCCTCAAATATTTGTTTTTCTTTCTTTGCATAAAAAACTTGTGTCTTCTCTACAACTTTCCTAACTCCTGATTCTTTTGTAGTCGTTCCTTGGGTTGCTCTATCTTCTCTTGTAAAAATGCCCCCTCTAGTGATAAAAATGACTCTAGGGTCCTCTCCATGAGGTTCAACATATATCAGTTGTACTTGCGGGTTCTGTTGAGGTCCTCATCTCTCCTGAAGTTTGGCTAGTAGCACAGGACAATCTACGATAACATGTTCGAATGAGCTTTAGTAGCTGCAAGTGGTACAAGGGTTCTGAAAGTCCCTTGCTAAGTGCCTTGGTTACGCGTAGTTGTAACAGATGATCTATCCTCTACCTCGACCCATACCTCCTCCTCTTCCTCTTCCTCTGAATCCACTACGAGGGTTGGAGTTTCCTCTTCTTGGGGAATTATACTGCGTAGTGCTTCCTTATTGTTGTACTTCGCCTTGAATTTTGTATATATCCCTTGGCCTTTTATGCATGAGGTTGTAAGACCTACAATTCATGTCATCGTGTCCTATCGACTTACAAAATGTGAAATACAGATTTCTAGGTGTCTGGACATATTTTTGCAGATAGTAACATTCACCAGGGTGATGTCGATTTCTACATACCTCACACCAGGGTAGGGTAACTTGCTTCAAAGTGCTCGAAGCTCCAGATACCAAGTATTCATGAAATAAGGGACAGTGTTCCTTGTCATGGCATTTTCATTTACATCTGATACACTAGATGTCTTATCTTTTATATTTTCCCTTGTCTTTATTCATATCTTCGACCTGTAGAGATAAGCTAGTCAGCTGAGTCAAGATTTGACTCATACTTGAGCTGGATTCTCCCATAGGGTCTGATTGTAACTTCATGCCGATCTCTAGTGCCTCAGCCTACGAAGCAATCTTATGTTGCATCAGAGGAACTCTGATGTGTGGTAAGAGGGTAGTAATGAACCATTCCTTATTCTTCTCATCTGGGTTCTGGAAACTCAAATGGCATGTCAAGGTCTTAAATATCTGATCAAACTCCCACACAGGTTCAAATATTCTCTTCTTGATTTCTTTTATCTTTGTAATGCACTGCGACTCTGACTTAGGTTTCTTGAATTCAACAATTAGCGCAGTCTTAATGACATTCAACGATTTCGGTGCAGCTCCTTGGACAAATTTCATGTACCAGCTCAGTGTGTGATCTCTTAGGGTAGTACTGAGTTGAGCGTGTTTAACAACTTCGTCAGTGATATCCTTAATACTCCATACAACTTCACATAAAAACTAGTGCTGATCAGGATCTTCAGATCCATCTCCTCTAAAGGTGGGTAGCCTCATCTGATCTGCCATAGGTCTTCCAAGGTTTCCTGACTAAATATTTGGTGGAATACTAGTGACAGTGCTCAGAGCACTCTGGTGAATCTGATTACTCTGATTGCTTAATGTTGCTGAAATAACAGGAGGAATAATAATACTTACTTCAATAGTCTGCATGGTTCTTGAAGTTTTTGGCTCTTCCCGATGAGGTTCTTCAGCTTTCCCTACCTCTTCCCTAGCGGATTTTGAATGCTCTTCATTTGTCATATCTGCCTCTTCTCCACTATAGAAACCCTCGTCCCCATAGATCTACTTAAATAGGTTCACAAGAGGTACTTCTCTGAATGCTCTCTCACTACGCGTATGTCCAGCCTATGTGTTGTTGTCGCTGTCTGAATTATTGAACATTAGCCTTTTCCAATACGACCAACCACTGTATATTCAAGATGTTCTTCTCATGCAATAGCATCTTGATCCTCAACTTCAGAAAGTGTATAAATTTTCCTCTAGGTCCCTTAAAGAAATACCTCTCAGCTTGGCTATATGACTCTACTCTGTCAACAACAAACTCGGTGATATACCCTCCAATGGTACTATCAAACCAATGATATACTTCTCTTCACACAGCGTTATCAACTCTCTTTACCTTCTTGATTAGCGTCGATGTCCAAACCACAAGTGGTCTAGATCTGATCTCAAATTGGGTGTCTCCTAACCTAGCTAGCCACTCGTATAACTCCTGATGAATTCCTCCAAATAAAATCTTGTGTATATCAATAAAGATATATCTTCCCAACCAATCCTATGTACTAAGATTAGGGTTCTTTTTTTGGGATTTAGTGAAGTCCTTTTCTTGATCCTCTAGCCACTTCTGAATCTCTGTCTTCGATGGAAAACACCTTGACATTCCCTCAAGAAGATTCCTGTCCTGACAACGGAACCATTTGTTGGCACAAGGGTAGACCCAAGGTTCAGCTCCAAGAGTGCACCAACAAGCCATAACTATTGGCCCATTCAGCAACATCTACGAAGTAGATTCATTCTCACCCGAAGTAGCAATAGGGGGTTGCAGGACACAGGTGTCTACAACCAGAGGAAATGAAAAATGGATTCAAAGAAAATACACACAGTAACCTAGTATTCTTTCTCTTCTTTAGGCCTACTATGCAAGTTATATCTTAGATCTAACACAATATCACAATAGCAGCATATCAAATGACAAAGAACCCAACATCAATCACACATAACACAAAATATACGTGGTTCACCCTCTCTCTAGGGATACGTCCATAGAACTGTGCTTTATAATATATTAAGATGGAAGCATATAGTTCTTATCTGGACTCTTATCCTGCAAATCTCTCTCTCTCTTTCTCTCTCTCCTCTCCCTGTGCACCTAGCTGTAGGGTTGATCTTCGCACCCAGCTAAAGATCTTACAATATAGAAGGCCCTCACACCAACACTTCTCTCTCACATAGTAGTAATCACTCACTTTCACGATAACAATGAACTCTCAACCAAGTTAGAACCAACCCATCCCATGTCCTTTAGACCTTTATTTATACATTACAGTAGCTATCGGACATACTTAGGTTGAAACCTAAGTTTCAAAAATGTAGATACCAAAACCCTAGGTCAACTTGACCCATGTTTTCAAGGCTTCGCTAGCCTGTCTTTCCCTTCTTCTCACGTGGTCCTCCAAAGCATCCAATGATGGATTTTTCTTCTTGCTGAGTTTTCCATGATCCATATTCCTTGTTGATATTTCATCCTCGATCTCCTCGTCCAACAACTTGCTTTCTCTTACTTTGCACCATCTTTTATGCTCTTCTGCTCACTTTGACCCAGTATCCGTCACTGTGTCTTCCGCTCAGTTCACATTTTGTCTTTTATTCTTTACTCTTCTCTTACTTCCATACCCAAGGGATAACAATATCTAATCTTCTTTTCGGGGTTTGGACTGTTTTTCTCCTTTGATTTCTCTCGATTATATCGGTTATATTGATTTTTTTGTCATCTGATTTCTTGACAATCTATGTTCATTTATAGTCTGAGATTCTTATCCTTATCCTTAACCTGGAAGTGTTTTAATACATATAAGTGTGTTTTCCCTTGATAGACACGTACATACATGAGTTGTCATTCTATAGGGAGTGTGCATACATGGTGTTCTCCTGAACAGTCGCGTACATCATCTTTTTTTTCTTGATTGCTTAGTTTGATGTTTGCTGGGTAAGTGTTGATGGTTGCTGATTCTTCTTAGGTCTCTGTCATAACTGTTAAGTGCCTTCAGAGTGATAGGAAACCTTTCTTTGGTTGAATGTTCAAGGTTTTTTTTCTTTCTCATCATTTTTTTCATTGGTTGTCCTTGCATCTTGGGTTGGGTGTTTGCTTCTTGATATCCTGCTTGGTTTGTCTCTTTTTTCTTACAGTAGGGCCTATATATAAAGATGTTGTTCAATCCTTTCATTTTCATTAAATACAAAAAATATACATTTTGTGTTATTGTCATTTGATCTTTTGGGTTCTTGTCATTGATCTTGGTACATGAATGGAAAGATTGCATCTTATTTGAAATTGCAGAATTGAATTGAAAGTTTCATTTTGAAAAGCTTATCATTTATTGAGAATTGAAGTTAGGACTTTGCATTATATTCATATTTATCTCTTTTACTTGTTGAGTCATAACATCATTAGTTTCACTACCACACCTTTTGAGTAAACAAAGCCACTAAAAGTAATGCTGATAAATTTAAAATTGATTAGAAATGATTTTATTTTTCAAGGTGCACAAACTAACTTAATACTTAGAGATTTGGAATAGGATTTTGTGAGTAAAATTATCCAATGATATTAAACTCAACATATGTGTTTGACTAAGGGAGTGCTGAAATCCATTGTAGAATTGGTGACGTCAAGAGGCTCCTCTCACACCAGAGTTAAGCACGAGGTCGCACAAAGTTGGTTGAGGAGATATCCCTCCAATACCTTCTTAGCGTCAGAGATGTTTCTAGGGATCTATTCATATATGGTGGTCTTTCTAGTACCTTTACGTCTATTAGAGGCTGTGCTTTAGAGATTTCGGGCTTTGCTACCCTGCCCATATGGTGGACCTGGATTACAACTATTTTCCTATGCATTTGTTATATTGTGGTGACTTAGTTGCTTGACATAGGGGTTATTCTACAGGTACCTTGGGTCAAATAAGCATTGGAAAACACACAACCTTTATGGAGGATTACCTCTCCGGGGGGATCTGATCGATTGCGTTGTTAAGCCCATGAGGGCCCTTATAACTGATTCTGATACCTCCAATGTTTTGAAGGGAGTCGCAGACCCCTCTTGGATGAGGCATTACTACTTTAGTGAGGGATGCCCCTTTCAACCACTATATCTTGTTTGTGTGCATATTGGCCTTTTTGTTTATTTTGGTGTGCTCTTTGATTGTTATTTGGCCTTAGGATTTTGTATTGTGTTGTGAGTTTTCATTTCTATGGTTAGTGGAGCCCTTGTGACTCCCTCAATTAGTGTTACCCAGCCCATGGTATTTCCTCATTCCATGGAGATGAATCCTTTTTTATTTCCAAATGGTACATTGAATCATGATTCTCAGCCAACACCTTGGGCCTCTAATAATTTTTCTCATGGTGTTCCATACATGTCCTTGCACTTACCATCCTCTGTCTCGTTTCCTTATGTGAATCCTAGTTTTGGGTCTAGAGGCAGGATGCCTCCTTTTTCTCCCTTTTCGTTTGGTGGGAGTCATATCTCTCAACCAACTCTTACGGTAGGAGGTTGGAATATTCCTTTCTATGGATCCAATCCTAGCTTCACTTTTCTAGGAGCAAGTTCTCAAATGGGAGGTCATTCTACTTATTACATCTCGTCCATATATCCTTCTTCCGCTATGTCAGTTCCTACGAACGATTTTCCCATGGAAGATCTCCATCTGTCTTGTAGTGTTTCATCCGGGGGTAGTCATTTTTATAGTATGGGAAACCTCCTTAACAAATTTCCTTCCTCTGGGGGAAACATATATCCTCACCCGAGTAACCCATGTCATGTCACTTTCTCTTCACAAGTGGCTTCCTCGGTGATGATTCCCTTACAACCCTTTATGAACCAGTTTGGAGGAGGACACTATCCTACTAGATAGGACCATGGTGTATACCAGAACCCTTCATGGACTGCAATTTCTCAAAACCAGTCTTTCCCGAAAACCTTGGTCTCAAATGCCGCAACCAATTGCTGCCACTAGTCATGTTGGAGATAGGTCACCAACCTTTGCTAGTCATGTTGGAGATAGGTCAACAACCTCTGCAAGTCACGTTGATGACCAAAAACCAACCACTACATGTCATGCTGGGGGCACAACTCTAGTCACTACTAGTCACACTGTGCATACATCGCCAACCTCTGCTAGTCATGTTGGGGATTCATCACCAACCTTTGCAAGTAATGTTGGAGATCTGCTACTAGCCTCTACAAGTCATGCTGGGAGCATTTCACCAGCCACTGAAAGTCATGCTGGGGGAATTCATATGATTGAGAAGCCTAGATGTATAATACGTAAGCCCAACTTCCTTTGTAGGATTTGCAAAGGATATCACCTTACTCATTTGTGCCCTGTTACTGTTGTGGTACAAGAAGCGTGGTCCTTTTCTGGGGGCCCTTTGGGTTCTGATTCAGTTTCCCAACATTCTAATCCTTCTTTGGTTGATACAATGGTCAAGATGATGCAATATTCAGCTGACACCAATCTTCTTTTGGGGGGTGATGCATCTCTTGACCATGTTGTCTTGCATCCTATTCAACCAACGGTCATGTCGATGCAATCTTCGGTCGAAACCACTCTTGTTTTTGGGGGTGATTTGTCCCTTCACCTTGTTGTCTCACATCCTATTCAACCAACGATTTAAGAAGTGTTCATGTCGATGCAATCTTTCGTCGATCCCACTCTTCTCTTGGAGAGTGACAAGTCTAAGGAAGTGACATTGTCAATGCAATATTCAGTCAATCCCACACTTGTTTTGAGGGGTGATGCATCTTTTGACGATGTCCTTAGCATTTCTAGTCCTGTAAATTCTAAACAAAGGATCATTCCACTCTCTCTGAGTCCTAGGATGGTTTCCTTTGATTGGAATGATCTTGTAGAGCCTCGAATTCCTTCTTCAACACCCTTCCAGATAAGGGGAATTCTTCGATATATTGTATATAAGGTAACCTATGCAATTATTTTATCCTCCTCGACTTGGAAATATTTGGGTTTTCCCAATATTGTGTTAGTTATCTGTGATTTGCTAACTTTCGAAAAAATTTCTGCACAGGAGCCCTGGCCTCCCCCATGATATGTTGCTTAGAAAATCATCCCACGAGTCTTGTTTAAGCTCTTTTCTGACTCTCTCAAAAAGTGAAAATATTTCCAAGTGAACTTGTCTCTTTCACACTCGTAAATTGGATTTGAAAGGATGTCTATTTGGTGTAAGTTTAACCCTTTTTTAGACCAAGTAGACTAATTTCAAAAAAGGAATACTCTAGTCACTAGTGGATAGAAGAGTTCTCCTGGGTATTATTTGATACTTTTTCATGCCTATGGGACTAAATTTATGAAAAAGGACATTCTTTGGAGTTAAGTTGTAATTACATATCATTATATTTCTTGCAGTATTGAGCCTATTGTCGGTTATCGCTTTCGCATTATAATCCTATCACCTCAGCAGTTTGCATCATCGGCCAATTACAACCTTGATTATATCCTTTCAATCTTGACACCCTATACCCCAAGAGGAAACATTCCCCTGAGTGTCCATATCCTGCATGCACCTCCTTTCATTGAGCATAGGTATGTTCCACTATTGGAACTAGTTTTTTACTCGTGACAATTGTTTCCTCCTCTATATCATAAAATTCATTTGACTATGAAAAAACAAAAAAAGACGGGTGAGAAAAGAATATTATATCATGTTTGCAAAAGTAGTGTCTCCTTTGAACAGAGAATTTTTTTTTGAGTCCACTTGTCATCAAAATTTTGGGTTTAGCATGACCTTAGGAAGCTAATCTTGTTACATAGAGTTTACTCCCCTGATTGGTTACTCTTCCAGTCCTTATGGAGAGTCTAATTGGTGCCTCCTTCATCACAAAGTTTCATCATTAAGTATATGTTGCCAGAGTCATCCATATGTCTGATGCTCTTGTTCAAAGGATGTCTATCATCCTATGTCGGCCATTTCTCAGAACTCTTGACTTTGCATATCGGACATACCCTTAGTGTGTCTCGTAATTACATGAAGGTGTAATCCTAACGTGCACCCTAGTCCTACTTTCCTTATGGGTAGGTAACCATGAACCCAATAGTCGACATCTCCTCATTGGTCACTAATTGGGGGGTTTCCCTTGTGTTCGACGACAATAAACCTATTCACACATTGGGATTCATGTAGTGTCTTGGCATCCATTAGCCTTATTGGTGGTTGCAAATTGCCTTTGTCGACAATTTTCCTTATTGGATGCTATTCAGTGGGTCTTTTTCATGCATTGCTTGCATCTGTTGCATGTGAAAGATGCATATGGTCATTAGTTCGTGAACATGTTATTCTTCCGAGTTCCTCCAAATCATCAAGCTCCTGCTTTGTACCTCATTCTGACTGATGAGAGATGCCTTAATTCTCTCCTTTCAACAAGTCTCCTTCCATTGAATTCAACTCATATATTATGGAAATGAGGTCTAGAGTCCTATGAGTTCCTAGAGGCTTGCAGTGATCAATGGTAGGTTATCTCACCATCGAAAGTTGGGAATACATCAATGTCTCTTGGTCGATGGATTATTCAAGTGTTCAACTTCAACTCCTTTATTCACACTTGTAAGAATGTACTCGGTGCCTTGATACCTACTTTCATTATCGGTAGTTTGTATCACATGTGTTAATGATATACCTTAATGATCGGTAATGAAACGAAGTCTCATCATGTTTGACCTCAACTTCTTTATTCACATGATGTATACTTGCACCTTTGGCAGATCGTGTAGAAGACTTGAAGACACCAGTTCATAGTCGCAACTTTCCTGAGCTAATTCTATCATTCATTGGACTAGTACCTATATGACTTCAATGATCATGGGAGATCTGATTGTACTCCATTGTATATAGATATCTTCAGATTGATTTTGAGACTAGTTTTCACTGGTCCCGGTTCATGACTATAAAATCCTATGGAATGTATCTACTTTTGTATTTCCTATTCATGGCCATGAACAAATGTTTGGTATATTTCCACATGGATCTCCAATGTAATTCAAATTGGAATCCATGTGTACAAAGTCATTATGGATTGTAATATTCTTATGAGCAACTAGTTCATCTAGCTAGGTCTCCATTACTCCACTTCTGAGAATTATAATGTATTTCGAACATCATAGATACTCCTTTGACCTCACACATTAGGGGGAATATGTTATAGCAATATTTTCCTCACCCCATGCAATGTGCTCAGAAAGCCTTTTCCATTTCCCTATGCAGACTTGAAGTCCCTTTTTGCAGTTCTCGAAGCTAAAAATTGTATTTTTCCACATATACACGCCCTAACAGCTATAGAATATGTGTATACGTAGGTTTCACCATTACAACCCGCGTACATTGGGCTTTGTGCCAAAAATTAAAAAATGGTGTCAGGTTTCCATGTCACATCATGCAATCCATGATCCTTGACCTTCCATATACAAGAAATGTTCCGACTCGGCCCTTCAGTTCCATTTGAAGGGTATAAATGAGCCATATCCAAGTTGTGGAAGAGAGGAGAAGAATTCAACTTTGAGAGAAAATTTACTCTATAGAAATTATTCACTTCATATTGAGTTTGCATCCCTTTGTCCTTTTAAGTATGAACACATTGTTCAGCCCCCAAGCTCTTCCCTATTTGATGGAGAACCTCATTGTCTCTCTTATATGATATTGCCTTTGGTGGAGGATTGAAGTGGTGGAGGCCCAGCTGGAAGGGACTTAGTTTCTCGGTTCCAAGACGTGCTGACACAAAAGTTTGTCATTCATATACTTATGTTGTTCATATTTTAATAGAAATACTCTTTTCTCGTCCAATTAATGTATTGCAAATATTTGAATTGTTATTCCATGGGTGTATTTGTTATGAATATTGATGGATTATGTTGTTATATGCGTTAACTTTATATATTATCACCATATGCTTGTGTATATTGGTTGTTGAGGATAAGTTGCAGGTGTATAGCTTTGAGTCAAGTGCTCAATGATGGACTTCATCGAATGTCTGGACAAGGTAGGCTCTTTATCTTGTCTTGTTAGCATGTTTTTTTATATAGCATACTTGAGATTAGAGTTTATTTATGCAATCATTTCCATCTATTGTGGTTTACCCCATGCCATAGAGTTATTTTCCTCGTAACACGGTTCCTGACTGTGATTTTGTTTAATGCTCTGTAATCAATGAAGAGCCACTAGGTCTCGTCTTTCTTCTACACCAGCACAATCGAGCTTCTCCAAGGGGAGGAGTTGGGTCACATGTGCCCCTTTTGAAGCAGCTCTTGGATATGGCACTTAATTTCATCATTTTCTATCAGTAAGCAATGATAGACTAGTCCATTAGGCAGCAATGCATCGAGTGTTAGATCAATTGGATGCTTGGCTTGGTAGTGTGTTGGTACCCTAGTGGGTGAGGAGAAGATGTATCTGTACTCTTCCATGATCCCATCCACTTTATTCAACTACAAAGAGAGGCTATGTGTAGAGGTCACAAATGTGGCAGCGACCTTCTGCTTACTGCGAGCATGGATCACAAAGAAGATGAAATTCCCGGTCTGTGAAATGACCTTACTTCATTTCTTAGTAGAGATTAAAGAAATAGTAGTAGCCAACACTAACTCTGGTATCCTATACAATTGTCTACCCAAAGCAATAATAAAACTGTGGGGTCTAGACTCATACACAACATGTCACTTCCACAAATATGGTTGTGCTAAAAGAACATCACAAACTTCAAGGGGATAAATATCACACAATACCTCGTCTTTGAAGGGCTTGATGTTGTAGGGCAGATGACATTGTTGGCTAATGCAAAGATCTCGTCCTTGGTGAAGCCAACCGATGGTGTAGGGTTGTGGGTGTGGTGTTATCGGTAGGTCTAGCTACTTGATGACCTCTATTGAGATCAGGTTCTTTTGTCTACCACTATTAACAATGAAATGCAATGGAGTCCCCTTTACCCACATCTGTGAGTGAAAGAGGTGTTCCCCTTCCTTTGGTTCCTCTGGTTCGCTTGACTGGACTTTGGTGGTAGAAACAGTGGCATTGGGTTCGAAATCGATTATTCGCTTCCCACTTTCTGGATTTGATTCGGAGTCAGAATCTACCTCTGACTCAGAAGCTTTCCACTCAACCACTAGTGACTGCTTGGAGCGACATTCTTCGATGTTGTGCCAAGGGATTTTATGATATTCACACCACTTTCCCATGTCCTTCTTCGACTTCTCATTTCCCTTATTGGGTTGCAACTTGGACTGGTTATCCTGAGAGAGACCATATTTTCTTTGTCCCTTGTTTGATGGGATGAGACGCATTTTCCTTTCTTTGGCTGTGAGGAATTTGCAGATCCTAACTCTCACCTCTTCTATTTAAACTTATGTTCAATATTGACAACATATCTATAATCCACACCTAATGATGTGATGTACATAAACTACATTTCTATTTGAATGTATCTATGCAGACACCCATGGTATTTGATCACTAGATTTCATTCAGATTATTTGATACCCAATTTGGTGTGTAGATTATGGAAAATATTTTTGAAATCTGGTACTGTCTGGTCCCTTTCCTGATGTAGTGTGGTCCATCTTGTGTACTGGTTCGCGTAGCTTCCAAAAGGGTAGCATTGTTCTTTAATGACATCCCTCAAGGAATCCCAGGTGGGGGAAACTGTAAATATTGTAGATTCCTTTGTGGCCCTTTTCTCAGAGTACATATCCCACCAGTCCTTAACATGGGGGATGACATTGAGGAGTGCAAAAGTAATATTTTCTCTATTGGAAAAATTGTGGACCGAAAAATACCCTTCGAGAAGATTCAACCATTTATATATAACATCTGCATATATCAGTCCTTCAAATAATGGAATATCAAAATTTACTTGTACCTTGAAGGGGGTTTCATGGTCGCTTTATGAATATGTGTCTCCTGTGGGCAACCGCCAAAGGATCCATGCAAAGTTGTCCATCATATCGTTCCTTTGTCGCACAAGGCTTACTCGAGCAACATTTTGAAAGGATCTCATGCTCCATCATCTTTCTTCTCGTCCCCCATGAGTTGTTTTCGGGTTCAATGTGATCAATCTTTCAAAGGATCAATTGGTTCAAGTCCTAGCTTCTTGTACCCATATCTTGTCGAGGACATGCACAACGAAAAACAAATGAAGAGAAGACCGATATGATACCATTGATCTAGATTTATGAGAAAAACAAAATGAATAACTGATTGAATACCATAACACATAGGTACATAGAACAACAACAGATCTCCAGTGAACAATAACTTCTATTGAATAAAGAAAATAGGTTGAAACTATAAAACTACAAAACTGAAACAACTTTCTCGAATGGTGGTAGCTATCTCTGAGAAGAGATGTGGATACTATGTGCATCCATTTGAGAAGAATCATTACAATGAGGCTCCAAAGGAATTTTTAACATTACTCATGGATTCCAAAACCCTAGACATCCAAAAACATAACCCTAGGAGATGAAACACCAAAATTTATGTGGGTCCCGATGGGTAAGTTGGTACCTCAACTTCTCGAGGTCGTAACTTTTGCATACGACCTCTGTTTTAGGCGTGTGATAGCCCGTTGGAAAAACCTTTTTGATAAATACACATTATTCCATAAAACTCTAACTCAATTTACATTTTGACTTTGGAAATATAAAAAAACATTGCTTAGGGCCCCAAAACAACCCTAGAAGTACAGAAATATTTACTGATATGAAAACTTCCAAAATAAGCCAGTTGGAATAGGTGGGCAGCCACCAATATCCACCTAGATGTTGTGTAGGGATTTAGGACAGCCTCAGAAGTGTATAACCCACAATTAAAAATAAATGTCATCATTACAGAGAAATGTGTTGAACTAAAAAATATCAACATGAGCCAGTTGGAATAGGTGCGTGGACACCAATATCCACTTGGATAAGTGTTGAAAATGTTGATGGTTGAAATATGAATTTTTTGAGCTCTTCTCTTGAGTGCATCAACCACCTGAGTTTTGTTAGCATTTATATGCTTAATTTCAAAGTCATATTCACTCAAAAATTCCATCCATCTAGTTTGCCTAACATTTAGTGTTAGTTGGCCAAACAAATGTTTTATACCAAAGTGGTTTGTACTTAGCTCAAATATTCTCCCCATGAGGTGATTCCTCCACATTTTTAATGTGTGAACAATGAATGCTAATTCCAAGTCATGGGCAGTGTAATTTCTTTCATTCTCTTTTAGTTTTCAGGACTCATAGCATACCACATGATTCTTTTGAGTAAGGAATCCAACAAGCCCTTCCTTGCATGCATCCATGGACACCACAAAATATTCATCCAGATCCATAATATTTAATATTGGTGCACTTGTTAAAATATCTTTCAACCACTGAAAACTTTCTACACGCTGGGGAGTTCATTCAAATTTTACTCCCTTATTTTGCAAAGAAGTAATGGGGATTGCAATATTTGAAAAAACCTTTATGAATCTTCAGTAATAACTGAAAAGACCCATGAATGATCTCACCTCTACAAATTTCTTAGCACTGGCCATCCTTTAATGGCCTCTATCTTATCAGGATCCACTGTTATCCCATTTATTGAAATAATATACCCCAAATAATAGATCTTTTATTTTTATAAAAGATGCACTTAGTTTGGCATACAACTTGTTCTCTCTTAAAACTTGCAACACCATTCTTAAATGATTCGCATGTTCCACTTTTTTCTTGGAGTAGATGAGATTATCATCTAGGAAAACAATCACAAACTTGTCTAGGTATTCCCTAAAAACTCCATTAATCAAGAACATGAAAACAATTGGGGCATTTGATAATCCAAATGGCACTACCGTAAATTCATAATGCCAATATATTGTTCTAAACATTGTTTTTCTGATATCCTCTTCCTTTATCCTCACTTGATGACAACTTGATCTCAAGTCAATCTTGGAAAAGATTCTTGCACCTTCTAGATGATCAAATAAATCATCAATCCCTGGCAAGGGATATTTTTTTCTTTATGGTGACCTTCTTTAGCTTCCTTAAATAAATAAATAGCCTTAAGGTTCCATATTTCTTCTTCACAAAAAGAATTGGGGAACCCCATGGTGACACACTTGGGAGTATATACCCCTTCTTCAAAATTTCTTCAAGTTGCATTTGCAACTCTTTTCAATTATTGTGTTTCCATTTTGTAAGGTGTATTGGACACTAGGGAAGCCCCTGGCACCAAGTCAATAGAGAAATCAATGTCTCTCTTTGGTGGTAATCCTAGGATTTCCCCAAAAACATATTCAAAATATTTCAAGACTGGGAAGTCTTCAATACTTTCCACTTTATCTTTGATTGCCTCTTTCATAAGGGTTGCAAAAATATGACATCCCTCGCTGAAACTCTTTTTGAGCTGCATGCATGAAATTTTCCTAATATCTACATCTCTTGGAGTGCCTTGAGCATTTCCCTAGTGCCCCTTGTCATCAAGAAAAATGATTGTCTTATTGTAACAATCTAGAACAACATGGTGTTTCTCCAACCAATCCATGCCAATTAGAAAATCATATGAACCCAATTGTATAATGTTCACATCTAGCTTTGTGTTGAGTTCGTTGATGTCTATTGGGAAATCTTCAACATTTCCCATGTTGACATGTATCCCTATGAATTCCTCTTCGTGGTTGTAGGACCCTTGGGAATCCTCCATGCCTATAGTTCTCATACAAGAACCAAAATTACTTCCTGTACCTCAAAATTATGTAATAAAAATGTGCATGAAATAATGTTTTGTTAGACAAAAATATATACATGCATATATACAGTTCTGGAAAAAGAATGCATAAATTTTCTTGCTCTTTAATGACACTATTCATGTTCTTTTGAGTTGAATTCAAAATTGATACTCAAATTAAATTTTTGGGTTAATAGAAGGATTCTCCTCCTCGCGACCTTTCCATCAACTATTTGTTTTCCCAAATCTCAGGTTCAAGCCAAAAGTTATGGTCTACAAAAGTTTTGATTGTTTTCCCATTTTTACCCTATTTGGTACATGTGTCTTCATTCTCTTCCTTCACATTTTTGTGTACCCAAATCCAAAATCTAGATCTTTGAATGTCTTATATGGTTCATAAGCTTTCCATAGACTATTCTTGTTCCCCAAACAGACTTTAGAGAAAGTAGTTATGCCTTCTAGAAGCAAATTGGTACCTAAAATATACCTTGTACTGTTTAGGATGTAACTTCCTCATACAAGCATTGATCCGTGCTTAGAATATCTTGTTGGAAATCTCTCCTCGAGCTATTTTATTTAAGAAGAAAAGACATAGTGAACCTTGGCACACCTTATTCATGTGACTTTTGACTACCTAAAAACATCGTTTAGGCCCTCAAAAATGCCCGGTAAGTTGAAGACCTACAAAAACTACAATTTTATATGGAAAATTAGCAGTTTTCCTACTGTAATAGACAATAATTCTAACCAATGACCTCACGAAACACCTTTTCACCCCTTTTCCATCGAGATAATCAAGTTACCCTATGTCCGTACTTCCCTGAAGCCCACAATCCACAAACCAATCTCAATTCTATCAACTCTTTCTCTTTATAGATGATTCTCCCAGATGGGTCAACTTAACACACCTTTAGAATCCCCTGTAGCCCACAACCCATGAGCCATTCAGATTCCTTTTTAGACTATTCTCCATGGACAGTTCAAGTTACCTGCCATCAAGATCTTCCCTGACCTACAATCAACAATCCTAACAACTTTATCTTCGTGTTCACTTCCATTTTGTATCCCTTTACCTTTGCGAAATTTTCCATACCATTGTCAACACACAATATTTAGCCTTTCCTTTGTGGGAATTTCTTTGTGACTATCAAAACACAAACTCTAGTTTTTCTAGTGAGCCACAACCATCAAAACTACATGTCCTTTCCTTCGCGGAAATTTCTCTATGACTGCCAATATACGAACTTTAGGTTTTCCCATGAGACCACACCCACAAGCCTATGTGGAACCTTCCTTGTGTACATTCTCTTACAACTTCCAAAACATAGACTTAAGGTTTTTCCCATGATCCCACACTTGAAAATATTCTCTAACAAGCTTATTCCCCGCAAGCTTACTCTTGTAGAGCCGACCATCCCGATCGACGATTCCCAATCAACAATGGAGGTTCAATCCTACTATCCAATGAACGGTTAGGATCACCCCTAAAAATTGATCCAAATTATTTCGTAAATGACTTAGAAGTTCCCAATAGCTGCATATTTGATCTTGGTTGTCGATTTATGAATCACATACGATTTGGGCCATCGCTTCCTCAATTTCTTCTGTCACCATTAAAATACAAAAAAATGACGTCCCAGGCCAAAACTAACTCTATGAATTGTGGAGTAACACCACAAATCCACTCTTTGACTATTATGAGATGAATCAACTCACATTTTCTCAAGAAATTGGGGATTTCACTCTATTTTCACAATTTTCCCCAAATTTGTCACCATGAAAACTATGCAACAATGAATAGTTTGAAAAAATTGAACTAGATCTTGGCCCATACAAAGTCGGTGTTTAACCTTGAGCTCTGATACCAATATGTAACATTTCCCTCGCTTAACCGAGGAACATTACTACGTGAAAATACACATAAAATCAAAATTTTGCTCCTAACCAAATTCCTATAGCTTACTAGCTATGAAGTATACACAATTTAACGATTGTATGGTACCATTTAACTATATGCAACTACCACATGAAGAAATGGACATGAGTGAAACTAACAAACTCATTTACAGTAACAACTAAACCATTCACATACACAACGTTAAGAAAAACAATTAAACTCATGAAATAACTCAGAAAAACAAGTAAACACTTATTTTTTAAAAACACTTGCGCAACCAACTGCTTGGGACAAATGTTCCACCAAACCATATAATTGTTGTTCCAAATCTCAATAGCAAGTCACCCTTGATATGGGACTAGGAATCCACAAAATAAGTATGTCTCTCATAGTCCACTCATAGCTCAATATCTCACAACCCACTAGTATTCTCCTACAACTATCCTGAATTTCCTCTATCTCTCTTCACCTTGACTTTCCCAACCCAAGGAATGTAACCCTTCACTTCTCTTAGTTATTTAGGTGTCCCATTCATTTATCAAGGTCTCTCTAGTATAGGTGACTAGGAATATCACTACTCGAAACTCAAGGGAACTCATTGCCAATAAAACTACCAATAAAAACAACAACAATCAATTGATGTTACATTGCAACTCACCAGGAGCTCACTCTTCATTCTTGACAACTCATCTCTTCAATTTTCAGCTCCAAAATGCTCCAACATGCTCTAGAATTGACCCAGCCTTCCTTTTCCATCTCCCATGCTATTTTTCCCTACTCTCTCTTCTTGCTCATGCCAAAAACATGCATGTAACTACCTGTACGAAATTCCTCTCTTTTCCCAAGAAAATTTGACTTGCATTCTTTCCCAAACTTATTGTACTCATCCCCATGTTTCCAATAACTATGGGATGTGACTGCCACACCTACCCTTTTACAGGTATTCAATTATTGGGCTCTCATACACTCAACTGGAAAATAGAAGGTTGTCCCAAATGATAATAAAATTCACAAATATGGGTTGAATTAATACCCATAAATAATTCCCCCATTGGATCCCTCTTAGACAGTCCTAGACATTCCTCTCTCTTGTGGATTAATCAACCCCCATCTCTATTAATATCCACTAGTATTTGGTATCACATTTATTTATTAAAAATTAAAAATACATTTTTCATATTACATCGCTTGGCCACAACCACATTTCATCATATCTACTTTAAGCATTAATTAAACTGGGGATTATAGCGGGGATGTTACAACCTTGTTGATAATCCACTACTGTAAATAGTTTTGTCTGTGCTATTACCCCCATTTCTTGAGGGTAAATCTCTTTTTTCATCTCCCTATCATTCCTTTTGATATCCAAGTAGTGAGAGAATAAGGAGGGCTTCTTTTTTGTTGCTTCTCCCTCGACAATTGTTTTCTTTATGACTCCTATTGATAACAAAGTTGAGGGGAGGTGTTCAATAGTTAAGGTTGGATCCTCAAACTCATTCTCCCCTTGGGTTATTTTCATCACACATTTCCTTTTATCCAAACTCCTTGTCACATTGTCTTCGGTTTCAACCTCCTCATCCCCTTTAGGCCTTTTGTTCTGTTTCCAATCCACATCCATTCCTAACTGCATTTTTGAGTGTGGTATTTCTATAGGATGAGTGGTATGTACTATACTATCTTGGGATGAGAATTCCACATCTTAGCATCTTCTTGACCTCTTCTTAGGACTCCAGGTTTGTAATTCTTTCTACTAAGACATTTGGATGATGCTTGTATGTTGGATTTCTTGCATAAATGACACAATGGGGGTCATATATCCATCCTTTCCCTTTCTCAAAATCAAATTGGTTCAGCATCTCCTCTGCTACAACAAATGTTGTT
This sequence comes from Picea sitchensis, assembly GCA_010110895.2. NCBI lineage: Eukaryota > Viridiplantae > Streptophyta > Pinopsida > Pinales > Pinaceae > Picea > Picea sitchensis. The sequence continues at coordinate 480,580 of SNQJ01S0000564.1, forward strand.
CTTTGTTGAACCAAAAATGGGCCAACCTATTGTAGCAATGGGAAGGTAATGGACTTTCTATGTTGGAAAAATAAGAAGTGATCAACCATCAACCTCTGTTTGACATGATAGTCCAATGCCAGGATCCTTGGTGTCAAGAAACCAAGGAGATTGAATGGTTTTGTTCAAAACCATACACTCTAATGATAGTATGTCCTCTTCTAGATACCAATCTCTTTTTCTAGCATCTTTTCTCTATTTTAGAGTGTGCCTCATTTTTGGTATGACCCTAGGGAGTGGAGTGCCATATATCAGGGTATATATGTCCCTCATGTATTTATTCACATAGAGGTTGGAACCTCTATTTTTTTCTTTCCTCCTCATTTCCCGAGTCCATTCATTGATTGGCTTTAGGTTCCCAGCCTCATCTGTGACCTTCATTCCCCAGGACTCAAACTAGGGGTGATTTTGGGAGAGGATGAGATACACCAGATAGGACTGATATCTAAAAGATTTGGTGTTGTAGAAGTTTTAGAGATGAGCTTGCATGAATTCTTTTAGGAGTTGGAATTAGTCAAAATTTGGAAGAATAATGGATTCTAGTGACAACAAAAGAGAGAAAAACCCAAGGATAGCCTCACCAACTACTTTGTCATGGTCATCACCTAGGATTTGGCAGATAATGGCCAAAGCTTGCTTGGTAATTTTAGGGAACATGTCAGATTTGAATGGAAGTGAGGTAATTTTTAATGGATTATTAGGGGATAAAAAGTGTATTTATAGGATTTCTTTATCGATTTGAGACAATTCCAGATATTTTGCCTCTAAAGTATGTTCTTCCAGGGTCTTGTAAGAGGATTTAGGGAAATAAAGCTGCCAGGAAATCTCAGGATATAGTGTAGATAACTCGATGTCCACCTATGGACATCACCTTACCCTCATTATCTTGGTAGTTTGTTGCACACTAGTGAACAAGCTTAGTGAAATTGAAAGTCTATGGGATGCTGGATTGGGCTAGGTTCGACTCCCATAAGTGTAAGTAACCGTGGTCATTATTAGCATTGGTTTGGGTTTTGTAAATAACTGGGAACAAGTCAGGAAAAGACAGGGCCAAACCAAAAATATCGACATCTCGATTAATTAGGGGCTCATTCACAGTTGAAGGCTTCTTAGATGTATATGACTTTCTAGAGTTTGTAACAGTAGCCATTTTACAAATTCAATGATAGAAATAAGTTGCAGGAGTGAATGCAGGGACTATAAGAGTTCTTCGGTTACCTATTGAATGTTGGGAGATGTGTAGGAGGAAGCTATTGCAGTTTATTTGAAATATCGAGTATCTAACTTGGTGCTTTGGATATGGTGCTCTTTGTTCCCATCGAGGATCTTCCCCCCTATTTTACCATTTTGAGTCCCATGTGTCACAATGCCATTGGTGAAAATATTTGGATTAGGAGAAGGCACAAAATTTGAGTGACATCGTGCGTGATGTCAACTGGGTTCGACAGACACATGGAAACCTTGTATTGGTCTAAGGTGGCATCTATGTGGCATGGAAACAAGCCACATGTCATCGGGTTCAGGGTCGTTGATTTGTGCCTTTGGTATCCTCTAGTGGGTCCCTCTTGTCCAGGTGGAAGCAGTTGGTTGGTCCCTATAGATTCCTTGTTAGCATGCCCATCTATATTATATCAATCGTAGGGTCCACTGTAATGTACATGTCAATTCCACAGGGTGTGCTTCATCAATTTCCAGGCATGTGTTGTGTCTCAGGGGAGATGAGTGGTTTTTTCCAAACTATAAACTGGTATCACATGCCCTCGATGATGGTTTTCCCTTTTCCCTTTTGTGGTTCGATGCTAGTTAAAAGTGGATGCATGTTCGATGGTAAACTATTGTCACATCACCAAGGGGACATTAAAGCTCTCGTATGTTCGTGATGCAACATGCGATGAGATCCCTCAATCTTTCTCTCTTGAGATCCTTTTGGAGATCGGGCCTCTCGCATCCTTTAGGCCTCAATATTATCCTATGGTTCAACCATAATCCCCCTCTGTCAATGATCTAGTAGGTCTTTGGGTCACAATAATCCCTCTTCTTCATCCCGATAAGTGCTTTGAGCTTAATTTAGGTGCCATGGGCTTAATTTAACTCCTTTTCATTATTCCAAACTCAATTAGGCTCGTTTCTTCATCCAAATGTCTTATAATTTAGCCCCATTTCCCCAGATAGGCCCAATCAGGTCCTCTAGCCTTACTAATTTCTCCATTCTTGGAAAAACTGGATCTTTTACTAACACATACCTTCCTAACCTCCTAAGTGATCAAAACTATGGTGATCTTGGAATGCTTCTTTGAACATTTTTTGAGCATAGAAATACAATTTTAAAGAAATTGAAGTAATCGCTTACCTTCTTAAGGTTCAAATAGATCAAGTGGTCTCAGTAGTTGTTAATCATCATCATGTGTGTGTGTAAATTTATTATTGAAATATTAATAAAGCAATTGAAAGTAAAAAACTTCTTATGGTTAAAACATTTTAATGTTGTATTGCTCACAATATGAGGAAGATGTGTAATTCCTTCCATGTTGAACATGGAGATCATCTCTCTATATATAATCAACCTCAAAACTAGATCTCTGTAAAAGAAAATTATAAATTATTTATGGTATATATTTAAATAATTAACAAAAAAAAAAATTATGATTACTTAATGTAGGAGATTTTTATGTTCATTACTTATAAATCTTCGAATTAATATTAAAAAAAAAAACAAATATTTTTCCCTTTTATCACTTACTTAACCATATACAATAATATGAAATTAGTATGCAAATAATGTCTTTCAATTTTTTTTTGGAATTGAAATCTTTCCATTTCTAAATGATCCAAGTTCATATATGATAATTATGGGGTAAATGTTTTTTGGAATTGAAATCTTTCAATTTCTAACTGATCCAATTTTTAAAATATTTCAATTTATATATGATGATCCAAGTTTATTCTTTGGGCATCAACACTGCCTTCATGCATTTCATATCTGAGTGTGGATCTATGATGATGAGAACAAAAGGCTTCTGGAGCAGTCAGCTTTCTTCCTTTCTCAAAATGATCAGAAATATGGGATTCAATGTTGAAATCAATTCAAAAGAGACAAAGAGTATGAAGGTTCATTATTCTTTAGAAGATTTGCACACACAATAGTGTTGTGTTCTATGGTTGTCCAGTTTGAGGTTGTTTTAGTGTTGTGTTCTATGGTTGTCCAGATTGAGGTTGTTTGGGCTTTTCTCAAAAAGAATATAATTTCAAAACTAAGAGTGATATATATTCAAAATAAAGTATAAATATAGAGATATTGAGAATGAAGTGTATGTTATGTTACATTGTTTTATATATAGATAAGGGTAATAGTTGTAAAGTAGTTGATTGTCTTAACACTGTGCATTGTGGTTTTAAGAACTAATTGACAAGGTTGAGATCTAAAACTTGAATATGGAAACAATTTATCTATAAAAATTAATTTATTATTACTATTACTTGACTTTATTACTTATATCTATAACTTTTTTTAAACTAAAATAAATTAACATTTTTATTTGTAAAAGCTATTTATATTTTTTAACTAAAATAAGTTAAAAATTTTCATTTGAAAAAATAATTGAAAAAAACATATACTAATTAACATTGATACAATGTATTCATTATTTACTAAGCTAAAAATACTAAAACTGTAGATTAAGAGATATATACTACAAACAAGAATATCACTATATGTCATATCCCAAATGCTTGTCTTATTTCAAAATATTTGAAAGATTTTTTAACCCAACTTTGCGTTTTGAAGTATCTTATATGTAAGATTTGTTTTAAAAACATATAATTAGGATTGTGGAATCAACATTTTTAAAAAGATGACAATGTATAGTCTTTCATTTATTATGTAAGTTTTTTTTTCCTTTCCTTCTTTTTGCAAGGAGAAAATTAAAATAAATTGCAAAAAACTTTTTTCTTTTGATAATTATATAATGTAAATGGACATACATGTAGATATGCAAACATATCAAAATATTTTGACAAAAATTTGTGCATTGTACATGGTAGATTTTGGTCATATGAATATGGTTTTTTAGTAGCACATTTTATGCAATATAACATGTCATTTATTGGAAACTCCATTGTTCTAACAATATATTTACATTCATTGAAAAATGGCTTGAATGGAGGCCACAAATATCACTTAACTTAAACACTCTGAAAAAAAGAAAAAGAAATTAGCAAAGTTATCGTACAAAGTACATCATGGAGGAAAGACAAAAAGATGGATCCACGTCAAAAGGAAAAAGGGAAATAAGGATTTGGATAAATTAGGAAAACAATAGCCAGGAAAATGAAAATGGATCCAAGTTAAAAGGAAAAAGGGAAACGAGCTTAGTGTATAGGGGTTTGGATAATTTAAAGGCATGGTATAACACAATCAATAAATGAATCTGGTTGGATAATATCAAAAGGAATTCATGATGAAGGACAAATGATGTCATGTTTTTAAGAGAATTAAAATATGGTAGTATTTATTAAAAGATATTTTATTGAACTTGTCATGGGTGAAAATTATCCGCTAGAAGCTACCAGTTATTGGGAGTGTCCTCTCTTTTCTTGTCCATTGGATATCAGATTATCCACCATTTAATAGATAGGATGAAGAAGGAAAACTACCAATTGGTTAGTGTTCCTATTGAATATCATTCACTTGCCATGTTATGTGTTGTATGCTATCACGAGATTTGTACTTGTGCAAATCCCTTCACAAGATGTCAATCTTGTATAACAACTAGAAATACTTGTTACTGTCACCTAGGAAAATACTTACCTCGTTTTAGTGAAGGAATGAGATCCAACACAAGGGAGGCTTCCCTAGTGACCTCAAGGGGTCCTCTAGCAAGCTAGAGGCAAGTCTATGGCCCCCTATCTTGGTCACGCAATGAGATAGGCTAGGTTTTAGGAAAGTGGAAAGGTTGCAATTAGTTATACAAGGTAATTGGATGACCTATGTGAAACAAGTAGTATTCCAATGCATATAATAGTCAATTATGAAGTTAAATCTCCTACCAATCACCTCTAGATGCTAGCTGTCAAGTAAAATTAATTGTTGTTGTAAAATTGCAACAATAAACAAGTGTATATAAAAAAAGTATAATTTGCAACAATGACAAAAAATCAACCCAGAAAAAATAGCAATTATATCTTAGAATTAAGCCTTCAACAAATAGATCAATATCCAATCATCAAACAATATTTATGAGCTAATTTTACCCTAATATTAAGTAACTTATCAATTAGTAAATCCCTAATGGCTATAGAAAACCTTTTATAACAACAACAATAAATATACTATGTTTTCCAAGTGTTGAGTTAGGATGAGGTTAGTAATTTGGTTGTTAAGTAGATTGAGAGAAGAGGGGAGCTTTTATCTAATGCCAGGTTTTTAATCATCACTTACAATCATGAAGAATAGTTTTGTTTTACTTCTCAAGGAAAATAGAGTCAATGAAAAACACTCAAAGAATGTTAAGTGCAAGAGAAAAGGTGAAGGTATAAACCCTATGATTATCCTCTCATAAGCCTAGGTCAAAACTCAAAAGGAAATCCACTAAGTTTTATCCTCTCATAAACCCTAGAAGTCATCCCACTTCTTCTAATGCATCTAGTTAAGATAATGGATGGAAAGTAGGTCTTAAGCCATAGGGTGATAGCCACTCTTCACCCCTAGAAATAAACCCTAGCCAAGACAAACCTCAAGGGGATAGTCACTACTAACCCCTTGAACTAAACCCTAGACAAGAAAAATTATTGTCGTGCAATGGGAAGACCTGTGGTTCAACATTAATTCACCAACAAAACCCTAAGATACCGACCCTTTTGAAATCACCCGCAAGCAGGTGAAGTCTCACCCGAGGTATCTATGGAGATGACAGGAACCATGTTTTCTTAGTCAGGAAGGGATGGGAGTAATTCATCATAACCATTAGACTTAGCATTTGTTCATTATACCATTTATCATGTGCGTAGAAACACAACAAAAAATAACATATTCATAAATAATAGAAAGTAAATTATATGAACGCAATACACAAAAAAATCACATCATCACACATAGACACCATATTTTAGCGTGGTTCACCCAAGATGGGTTATGTCTACAATGGAAGGATTATTATTATATTATTCATAATTTGTTAGAAAAATAGTATCGCAGAGCAATAAATAAAACAAATGCAGAAATAAAACACAAAAGATACATAATACACTAGAGACACAAATATACATGGTTCACCCAGTGTGGCTACGTCCAACAATTTTTTTTATAGGTCCTTCTTTTTTTATTATCCAACAAATGAAGGGATACAACCTACACCATACTCACTGTAACTTTTTCTTATTTCTCTCATGGTCTCCTCTCTGAGAATACAATATGTTGGGTTACGAAAAAGGTATAAATACCTTCCTTTTTCCCACAGTTCATGATATGATTTTGATTGATTCTTTAGATAGTTAGGGATAGATAGGAAAGAATATGATTAATATGTCTCTTAGGGTTGTTATTGAAGTTTTATTAAATAGATTCTAATTTACAATTGGAATGGTTTGATTTTGTTACAAAATTGGATAAATAACTGTCAAAGATAACCAAAGAGATTTTGGCTATGCGCAAGCTATTGAAGGTTGAAGACTTTTTAGGCGCAAAGCAGTTTGAAGATAATACATTTTCTATATTGTAATTTTATAATAGTAAAGCAATCCAGAGGATCTTTCGATCCTTAGGATAGCTTGATTTACCCAAACTATTGTAATATATAAGAGGGTAATAGATCCAGAAAAACAGAGAAAAAAAACGCATTCAAGTAATTAGATTCATAATTGTTCTGCGCAAGCAGTTTTTGTAAATATTTTACCATCCATGGAATCAATGAAAGTTTTGAGTGTTTTTATCATTCCTGTGCTCTTATTTTCTCGTAGCAGTACTTCTGAAGACCGAGGGCCTAGTCTGAAGGAGCTACTATCTTGTTCTGTAATTGTATCAGTTCAAAGTTTGATTTCTATTTTGTGATTCAGATCTCTTTTAAAATAGCCAAGGATAAATGCATAAGTGTGTTAATGATTTTATGATTGTTTGCGTATAGAAGACATACATTTCCATTAGTTTTAATGATTGTCATTATGTTTTCCATTTCTAAATTTATTGCTTGACAGTTCCTCACATTTTCATCTGCGCTGTTCCTTTTCCTTAGATTTACGATTGTTGTTCCTTTCAGTTAATGTTACAATAGTTGTTCCTTTCAGTTAAAGTTACAATAGTTGTTCCTTTTGGAAAAGTTACATCAGTTGTCCCTTCCGATCAGATTATAATTGTTGTTTCTTTTTGCAGATAGAATAATTTGTCATTTCCTTTCCAGTAATCAAAATTCATAATTGATAGTTAATTTTTGCAAGTCCTTAGTTAGATTCAATTACTGCTTTCTAGTTAAGATAATTCAATAGATTAATTAGTTCCTTTCCATTTCACAGCATCTTAGTAATCAGATTTCAATTCCATTTAGTTCTTAGAATCTTTGGTGAAAATTTGAGAAACTTGATTGTTGATGAACTCAGATTTGGTTTAGCTACATGATTTTAGGCTACCTGCATAGAATTTGCTGATATTCTTGAGATAAAAGACGAATCTCCGGGTTGATAAATTAATGTTAAACTAAGGTTGTTTTTAGGACATCTTTAGACCCCAATGTTTTGGTGCCATTGCCAGGGAGAATGTCAAAGGTAGCATAAGTTGTGTCTCTGGAGGACAAGGTATTGAAGACGGAAGGTAAGAACCTACGCAGGTAATAAGTAAAATTCTTATGCCAACACTTACCTCCAGTTGACACTTAAGAGGCTTTGTAGGTGATTTCTTTTGTTGAAATTTCTTTTGTTGTTGTGTGAAGTGTGTATGACTAGAAAAAAGGATCTTGAAAAACCCCCACCAAAAATTACCAAAACCCAGGGTTTGGTGATCCCTGGAAGAAACACTTTCATAGACGAAATCATCAAAAAGGGTGAATCTCAAGCTTCGGTTGGACCTAGGAAAGGACCCACCCGAATCCCTCGGGTAGTAGTTTCACCAACTATGGCCCATGCTAAGATTCATAGAAAAAATGAAGGGACTGAGCAGAGCTTTCATAATACAGATTCTCCACCGCTCAACCCCTTAGAAGAGGGAAGCTCTAATAATCTAGAGGAGGGAATAGGAGAAACTAGCGGGGTTGCCAAGGCATACCCACCACCACCACCACCTGATCCTGAGTCTCCTACGAAATAAGAAGGCACATCCGAAATCCCAGATAAAGGGAGTGCAGTCAAATTTCTCGGAAGACCAAATAATCAA
>SNQJ01S0000564.1:501889-530936 GCA_010110895.2 Picea sitchensis
GTGATTCAGATCTCTTTTACAATAGCCAAGGATAAATGCATAAGTGTGTTAATGATTTTATGATTGTTTGTGTATAGAAGACATACATTTCCATTAGTTTTAATGATTGCCCTTATGATTTCCATTTCTGAAGTTATTGCTTGATGGTTCCTCACATTTTCATCTGCGTTGTTCCTTTTCCTTAGATTTACGATTGTTGTTCCTTTTGGTTAAAGTTACAATAGTTGTTCCTTTCGGTTAAAGTTACAATAGTTGTTCCTTTTGGCAAAGTTACATTAGTTGTCCCTTCCGATTAGATTATAATTGTTGTTTCTTTCCATAGATAGAGTAATTTGTCATTTCCTTTCCAGTAATCAGAATTCATAATTGATAGTTAATTTTTGCAAGTCCTTAGTTAGATTCAATTACTGCTTTCTAGTTAAGTGAATTCAATAGATTAATTAGTTCCTTTCCATTTCACAACATCTTAGTAATCATATTTCAATTCCATTTAGTTCTTAGAATATTTGGTGAAAGTTTGAGGAACTTGATTGTTGATGAACTCAGATTTGGTTTAGCTACACGATTTTAGGCTACCTGCATAGACTTTGCTGATATTCTTGAGATAAAAGACAAATCTCCAGGTTGATAAATTAATGTTAAAGTAAGGTTGTGTTTAGGACATCTTTAGACCCCAACACAATATTCACTCAATGACACAGTTGCAATACAATTCCCTCATACATAAAAGAGGGTTTCCTTCTAGGGAAAAAATCCCTAACACAACTTCTACCATCATATATGTGACCTTATAATGAACGGTCCAGATTGACTATGAAATTACAATATTTTACAAGGAAATTTTCCCAAAATTTCACTTCGGGGGTGCTTCCCTTGAATCCTCGGTCAGGGGGGGGAGCTCCAAAATTTCTCACCCCACACACCCCACCCCCCTAGACCCCCCTGGTGAGAGAAATGGGGGTAAAGCCTCCTCACAACCCCCCCATCAGGTAATGGGGTCCAAACGTGATTGAAACAAGACCTCTGAATCAAGAAGATAATCAGGCTCCACAACCAACAATCTCCCACTTGGAGACTGATCACAACAACTTCACTTTTTTTGTACCTATTGGACTATGATCCACTTTGGAGTTGGAAAATTTCTCATCTTCACCTTCATTCTTGAATACCAACTGAAACTGATCAGGAACTCATTTTCTCCCTTGTTACTACCTTTGTTAACGTGTCTGTAGGATTCTAAATAGTATGTATCTTTTCCAACTTCAATTGTCCATATTCCAATGCGAATCATATGAAATGGTACCTGAGTTACATATTCTTATTCTTAGAATGGAAGGTTGAGTTATGTTCAATATGAATGGAACTATGGTTGTCATAGTACAACCTTCTATTCTCCTACTTCTTTCCCAATTCCTCCATAAACCTTTATAACCAAATCATATCTTTACTAGCCTTTGAAGCAACAACATACTCTACTTCTGTTGTTGAAAGTGAAACAACCTTTTGTAGTTTCGAAATCCAACTTACTGTCATTCCACCTACAGTAAAAACATACCCTGTGGTGCTTCTCTTTCTATATTTATCACCTGCCATATCTGAATCAACATATCCATGTAGAATAGTGTTTGAATGTCCAAACCATAATGCATGAGTAGTAGTGCCTCTCAAATACCTAAGAATCCACTTTAGTGAGCAATAAAATACATAGAAGTAGATATAATATATTTCTAGGGTCCCTTATTCATGAGAAATTGGCATCTTGATGTATGATATGGTGTGCACATGACCACCTAAGACATAGGAGCAGATAAAATACATTTTTAGGGTCCCTTATTCATAAGAAATTGGCAGCTTGATGTATGATATGGTGTGCACATGACCAAATATTTCACATGTAGTGAAAGTTGTGATTAGTAATCATATTTAATTCATTTAAATGATCGGCAATAGACCCATCTTCTGACATCTTCATATTAAATAATCACTTCATTAGAAGTATCTTGTTGGAAGCCGAGGGTTTTTCATATAGTTTATCCAATGCATTCATCAGATCCTCTATTGTCTTTTCTTTTGAAATATTGAAAGTCATCGACATTGTTAGGTGCAGTTGTATCATTCCCATTGCCTTTCTTTCAAGAATATCCCATTCTTTGTCCTTCATACTCGATGACTGCTTTTCTTTTCTACCCAATGGTAGGTAAATATCCTTCTGATATAAACAATCATCCATCTGCATCTTCCATAAATGATAGTTTTGGTCATTAAATTTCTCAACCTTAAACTTTCCATATTCCTCCATTTCTCCCACTTGAACCAAGAACCCTCTTTTCCAGTGAGTTACCTTTCGCTCTGATACCATTTTTTATAAAAACAAGATTATGGAGCAATAAAATAATACAAATGCACTCATACATTCCCTTGTCGTTCTCCTATCCTTCTATAAGTCTCTCTTCACTCTTACGTTCACGCATAGAGTGTGTACTTATCTCTTCTTACTCTCATTCACTCTCCACTACCACTTTCTAATTTGCTTCTCTATCTCAACCCTTACATATTTATACAATTACATTATGGATTATCCCTTTTCTAATGGACCAAAATGTCTAACAACTTCTAACTGTTTTCCTCCTTTCATGCGTGTTGATTCTGAAAGTGTTCCAACTACCTTTCTTTCTTTCGTGTGTGTTACGTAGTTCCCAAAAATCGTCCCAAATATTCATGTCCCAATAGGTCCCAAATGCTCACTTGTGGCTCGTGCCAAGCCACTCAGGCCTTCTACTTCTCTCCCTTCAATGTAACAAAGAGATTCTCAAAAGTTTCATTTGTAGTTGTGATCTTCTCCTTTGCTTCTACTTCTTGCACTACAATCTCGTTTGTTGTTTTTGCAATGAATGCTAACTTAAGACCTTCTTCTTGAACAATAATTGAGATGAATAAGCATGGAACTCATTTAGGTGTTTTAACTTTCCCCTTCAATCTGGGTAGATGGTTTTCTTGCTTCTCAAGTATCTAAATGTTGCAATATCCAGGTTCTTGTTGTGCATAAATGTCTCTTCCTTTGTTCTTCATTTTCCTGTTCTTCTTCTTGATCCTTCTCTAGTTCTTGTGTATCCTTTTGCACTATTGCCAACATGGGTGCTTTCCATTCTTCTTTCCATTCATTTACCATATCGCTTTGTTGTAGGCTTTCTAGGTGGCACACACACTCTGCGAACATTTTCCAAGCTTGGATTTGTTGCTTCTTCTCTCAGTATTTCTTCTTACACCAACATTGTTTCCTTCTTAGTGCATAGTTTCTTCATTTCTGATGTGAAATATCCTGCCTTTGGTGGCACCAAATCTCTCTATACTTCAATTTTTTCTACAACACACTCAACCCTCTCTTTCGTAAGATCTATCTCTCCTTTGGCTCTTTTTTCTCTTCAAATGTTCACACAACAATAACCTTTACTCGTTGCCCCATGTTATGCTTTTATAGGCTATTTATAATTTGTATATTCCTCTTCGAGCCCAAAATTTCCAATCCCATCTGATTATATTCGCATTCAATCCCTCCATATTCTGCATTAAATTCATATATTTTGACATATCATGGTCTAGATTTGTCAGCCTATCAAGATCTTCATCGTCACTTTTCATTTATGAGTACGCATTCCCACCATCTTGTCATTATGTTTTCTCTTTAATGCCTTTTCCTTCTTCTGCGCAGGTCTTTATACTATTTCTTCAATTCTCTTTTCTATGTGTCATTCAATTTTCCTTCCTTTTCATGACATTTTCTTATTCATCTTTGACACTTTGAACAATTCCAGATTTAGAAATTTATCTCTTCAAATGTTTATTATGGATTGCCTCAAGATCTTTTATCACTTTTTCTTTTCTTTTTCTTTTTCTCTATAATACAAATACTATGGTACACATACTGCATGCTTAGACTAGTGCACGGAAGTGTGATCATCCCTAAATAGTTTCAGTCGAATATTGTTTACAATCCCTTCCATGCTTTCCCCATTCAATTTATCTAACTGAACAACACATGCTTTTGTCATAAATATTATCACATATGGACCCAACTAGTGCATTTGGAACTTTACAGGGTGTTGCAATAATTTGTTGTTATAGAGAAAAACTATGTCTCCCATCTGGAACTTCTTCCATTTAATGTGTCTTTCATGCCAATCCTTTTCACACACTTTCTGAGCTTCTTGATGAAATCCTGCAACAAAAAATTCTTCCTTTAGTTCTAGTAACCCTGAAAGTCGTTTCTCTACTACACTAGAATATGTAAGCTCTGTCAGTGCGCTAATGCACAAACTCAATATAATGAACTCCATGGGAATAACTACTTCTTGGACATGTACTAATCGGAATGGTGTATGTCATGTCAACTTATTTCATGTGGTCCTATATTCCCATAGTAGTGCAGGAATCCTAAAGTCTCAGTCATCTCAATTTACATTACATATCTTCATCAACGCATGCTCTGGGATCTTGTTAAATGCTTCCACGGTTTGATTTTCCTAAGGATGATAAGTTGTGCTCTTCTGGTAATAAATCTTAAATTCCTCTGTCAAAGAAACAATCATTATATTCAAGAAATGCGTCCCCTGATCACTCATAAGGATTATCGGACATCCAAACCTTGTAACAAAATTCTCAAAAATAAATCGCACAGTAGTATCCACTCTGCAATATCCCACAGGTTTTCATCCCATCAGGTCAAATAATTTGTCACAGTGATTATATATCTTGCTCCTGCCCTTTTTTCTGGTGGGTTGATTGGTCCAATGAAATCAACTTCCCACTTGTCAAAATATTGAAATGTAACTTGCGATACTAAATGCATCTCATATCTTCTGGATGGATTTCCAACTCTCTCACAGACATCACAGGTCTGACAGAGCTCCTTTGCATCCTTATGAAGGGTGGTCCACCGAAGTCCTGGCGCAAAATCTTATGATCCATCGCTTTCTCTTCATATTGGCATCTCTCAACTCCATGTTCCTCTAATAATATAGTATGCATTTCATGCTCCAATACACATCGCCGAAGAATACCATCTATGCCTAGTTTATACATATTCCCCACTATGAACAGATAATATGTTGCCTTTACTACTAACTATTTATTCTATGCAGCTGTGAAATCGGGTGGGTCTAATCCTGTGCTCAAGAATTGGAAAATATATGCAAATTAATCATCGACCATTTGTACTGTGAATAAGTGCGCATCTGGTAGATTGTCATCCAAATTTCTTGCATCTTCCCTTGTTAGCATGCGTGAAAAATGATCAGGTCATGAGTTCAATTTCCATAGTTTCACAATCAGTTCAATATCATACTCCTGAAATAGTAACAACCATATGCATATCTTCCCCTCCAACAATGGCTTATTGACTAAGTATCTCAACATAGAACCATCTATATACATCTTAAAATTTGATCCCAGCAGATAGTGCCTAAACTTTTGTAGTGCATACACCATTGTCGGTCCTTCACACTCTGTAGTAGTGCAATTATGTTCAGTAATTGACAACGTTCTTCTAGAAAATGCAATGGGATGGTCCAAGATTCCTTCCCCTAGATGAGATAGAAATGATCCAAATCCTATAGATGATGCATCTACATGGACATGGAATTCCTTCTTCCAATCTGGAAATACTATAATCGATGTGGTAACCAGTTTCTGCTTCAAGCTATCCAGACTTTGCTGAAATTTCTCATCCCATTGAAGCTTAACCTCCTTCTTCAACAATTTCTCCAATGGGGCTATGATATGTGTGTATCCCCTAATAAAATTTCTATAGTACCCTATATGACCCAATGTTTCTCGCATTTGTCACACTAAAGTAGGTGGTGGAAAATCAACAATAACAACAATCTTCGCAAGATCAACCAAAATTCCATGTTTACATACTACATGACCCAACATGATACCAAACGATGCACAAAAAATGCACTTCTTCAAGTTCAAATAAATTTGGAATTGTCTACATCTATCCAACATCAAGCACAAAGTTTCAATATGGTATTTCAACAAACTGAACATTGTCGAATCATCGAAATATACTTCTAGGAATTTATGAATAAATTCTTTAAAATTTGGTGCATTTTTCAACCCAAGAGGCATGACTGTATACTGATAATATCCCCATTCTATCACGAATGTATTCTTATGTATATCCTCCTACGCAATCTTAGTCTGGTGATATTCTGTATACATCATTAAATGAATAATCTTCATGTCCCCTTACATTTTCCAAAACTTCATCTATAAACGGTGCAGGAAATGGGTCATGTAAGAAAGCATCATTCAATTTTCATAGATCCACACAAATTTTGATTCCACATGTTTTCTTGTGCTGAATAGCCATCAAACTAATCCATCGTGACTCTTTGATGGGTTCAATAATCCCAACTTCCAACATCTTATCTATTTCTTCTTTCACTTTCTGATTATATATTGGGTTCAATTAGTATGGTCTCTGCTTCACTGGATTGGCATTTGGATTCAAAGGAATATTCATCTTCCCTAGATCCCCAACAATCCCTTTCATTTATGAGAATGTATTCAGAGAGAGTTCCTCGTATTTGTGTAGTAAATCAAAAATCTTCTCGATAGTTTCTTCATTCTAGTAATCTCCAATGTTTGCAAACTTTCGATTATCCTTCGTACCAATATTCACTTTGCATGATTTTAATGGCTTTGCATACTCGACAGACTCAATTTTAGGTCCCTCTACTGTGCAGTCTCCTTCTGTTTCTGGTATTTGCAAATTCCCCGGGTGGTCATCTTCCTGGTCTCTTATATAAACATTATAGCATTCTAAACCTCTTGAAAAATCGCAGAATATCTAAGTGCACTACGTAAGGTTGCTAATATCTTCGAATCTTCTGAAGTAAATATCTTGGTCTTGATAATATACAGAGTTGTGTCTATCGAAGGGGTATCATCTTCAAACTTTAAATTTACCTTAAAGTTGTGAGTCAAGTCTTCTGAGTCTTTTTTTTCTTTGTGTACTTCCAATTCTAATTACCAGTTTTTCGAGATCATATCCAAGGTATGCACAAACAAGCGCATCCATTCCTGCTTAGGTATTGAGCTCCATGTCACAATGCACTGTGCAACATGATCTATAGGACAGCTCAACTCGATATACTTTTGCATGAAATATTCAGTTTATGCTCTGAACCTGACCTGTAACATCCTTGTACATTGCTTCCAATTCTCTATTCTATCCTTATGGGTAGTCCACCATCTTGCAGAAGTCGCTTTCAGTGCAATATCTAAAGTTGGCAATCTATGTTGATCTGGTATCGGTAATTCAATTTATTTTACAAAAATATATGCATTTATTATTCCATCATACTTCGGGGGATCACATACCTCAACTCCAATCCAACACAATGTGCAAGTAATACAAGCACATCACCTTGTAGATACCTCATGTAACCTTTGTTTCTAATGTTCTAGGGCTTCTTCTGAATCTGAATTACAAGAACTTATACTTTTCCAACTGAGTACATCTTCAACAATAGGATTAATATAGTCATCCATCTGTGTGGTCATACTATAAAGGTTATTGAGTTATTTTCCCCTTTCTGGTTCCACATATCACCTTCCTTCAGTGGGATCTAATGGCATAGTAACTCTCAAGTCTGCTACTTAAAAGATCATTTGTCTTTTTTTTCACATCAAGAATGGTACGTTTATCAAAATCCCAGTTGAGTCCAAAATTTTTTATATAAGGTTTGCTACCATCCACTATCTCAATTACTTGAAAATATACTATCTTGTGCACTCCATCAATGTTAACATTTACCCCTGTCAGTCTTCCAATTAGGACAATCTTGTGTTGATTTGCTAACCTCAACTGAATTGGTGACCAGATCAACTTTGGTTTTCCCATCATTTCCCATGTCTTCTTCGGAATGGCATTCACATCAAATCCCATATCCAAGATGATACTATCCATATCATAATATCCTACCTGCACATTAAGTTGGAATTCCCTATTCATCTTTTTCTTGTGTTGTAACTAGTTAACTACTTGTTGTGCACTAGGTGCTTCTTTATCTTGCATGCAATGATCTATCATCCCACATAACGTGCTCAATGTAGTTTCATCCTTCATTAGTTCTAAACAACTCTTTAAGAAACTTTTCGGAGTACTTATCTTTTCAATTTTCCTTTATTTCATCGAGTGGTCATAGGCTGGAGGCATGCCATACATAGGTGGCATGTCATAGACAGGTTGCAAATTCGAGGCTACCCATTCTACTTCTAGAAACTCCTTCCTTCCTTGCTTGTATGTGTCTCTCTCTCTTCGTGGGTCAAATGTTATAATATGTTCTTCTACTTTCTTGACCCACTAGTCAGTCTGAATTCCTTATTCTGTCGCATCAGCTCTTATTCTCACTTCTTCACACGTAATTGATGCTACTCTTGGTTGATCGTTGCGCTCATTTTCTACAATCATCTCAACATTCTGGTTCATATTTTCCTCCCACTTCACAATTAGTTGTAGGTAGTATTCTGTCACATGATCCAACTTTGTATAGTATGTATACATCATGCAGGGATTCAGACACTCTCACACCAGAAGCCTAGGCTGGTTATAGTTATAAAATATAATCAGTCCTCTTTCTCTATCGAATCCTCCTCTTCCATGACCTTCAAATCCTCCTCTTCCTCCCAGATTGTAGCCTCTCAAAGTATTATATTTTTGTACGGATCCTTCCATTACTTCTTCCCCTTTAAATATATATTCATTCGTGGTGGATTCTCTCATGATATCGAGTACGTGACATTCCTTTTTTTCAATTCCTACTAACTTACAAAAATTACAAAATAAGTTATTAGCAGTGCTTTGATACTTCAACATCAAAATACAAGTAGTTGGGTGTAGACCCATCATTCTGTATATCTCACAATACACTCCTCCTCCTCTTAGTGCCAAGGGATTCAGGGCTCCTGTAGCCAAATATTCTTTAAAATTTGGACACTCATTCTTATGATGAGATTTTGTTTTGAATGTAACAAACCAGACTTCTTCATGCTTTTCTTTTCCTTCAGCAAGCTCATGTAACTAAATTTTCAATTCTATTAACTACAACTGAACTTGAGCCAGCATTGTGCCATCTTATCCTACAAAGGATGCTTCTAAATTCATGGAAATCTCTAATGATTCTTACTATTATATAATATTTTGTTGTGTCAAGTGGAATCATATATGTGGTAGAAATACTGCACTAAACCATTCCCTACGTTGCTCATCTAGAATTTGGAAGGTCAATCGATCATCAATATCTTGAATCTATGATCAAAACCCCATATTGATTCACTATGTAACTTCTTGATCTCTGTTGGCTTTTGCTTGCTTATTCTTCTTTCTTGACCATTTGAGTTATTGAAATAGGGTTCATGTGTTTCGGGTTTCCAACAAATCCTCTAAAACTATCGGCCCTCCTGGTAAATTAGAAGGAAAAACAATACATAGAGTGCACTACACAGTCTCACCCAAGATAGCTTTAAATGGGTGGTTGTAAGACTCAGGCGTTTACAGCCTAGGATTGAGTATGAGATAGGGGTTCATTATTTAGAGCCATGTACTACGAGTTGGTATTGTAATCTACTATTATTCACGGGTGTGCATTTACATTTCACAGTTCATTTTTCGAACATCATAATCGTATTCCATAACAATGTATTAACTCATTCATTAAGCATAACAATTAACTGCTTAATGAAAACAAATATATAGATGCATTCATCACATTACATAGGTATTACCGTGGTTCACCCCCTCCTGGGCTACATCCACAAAGATTTGGCTCTTGTCTCTTTTATTATGGTAGTTCTGCATCTCTAGCGTCGTGCGCTTACAATTCTCCTTAGATGGGTAAGATATGTATGAGGCGAACTAGATCATACCAGGCTGCCCATCCCATGATATAATCCTCAGATCTTCCTCCACTCCTTTGTACTTAGCTCAACAAATTAGAAAATTGGTTCATAACAGTATTACATAATGCATCAACTTGTACATAACTACGATGGAATATTACAACAGTCGAACTAACACAAAATCTAAACCTATATATATAAGTGTCTCCTTCTGATACCTATGTATCTAGGTTTATATCTATCAGGATCTTCAGCCATTTACAATTTATTCCTAACCATACTGATGTTAGGTATTCCTCCCATGCGTGTGTGTTGTTCTTCCTCCAGCTGTCGCTTTCCTTGTGCACGCTTTCTTGCATGCGCGCATGTTGTTATTCCTCTAGCTGTTACTTCAGTTTCTGCATGCTTTCTTACCCACAATCATCCTTCTTTCCACTTCAACTTGGTGCTAACAAGCCCCCAACACTAACATGTGACTCGTCCCGAGTCACCTAATCTTTTTGAGCTTCCTCAATCTCCTAGGTGATCGTCTGGAACATTTCCTTGAGCTTTGTTGCTTTTGTCAGTGCCTGCGTGGTCTTCTCCTTAATGGTGTCCACTACCTAAACTACCACTTCGTCACTCAACAATCCTGCACATTCTGCCTGGGTCTGTGATATATATTCTTTATCTCCTTCTGCCTGTGCGAGTACTTCTGCTACCCGTTCCTGTAATGGCTCTATTTGAGCCTGACACTCATGTTTCCTTGTTTGCGCAGTGATGAGTTATGCCTGCATCTTCTTCATCTCTTGTGTCCCTTTGACTCTTTCTAGGATTGGTATGGTCTTCTGCCTTTTTTTTAGTTATTGGATCTCTACATTGATCCTCTCCTCTTCCTTGTCCCAGAATTGGACCTGTGGGTCCTCCTCCAACCTTGTCCAAAGTTGCACTTCTTTATCGAACAATTTAGCTGATGTGATAACCTGTTGTTTTATATCCTGCAGCTGCACTATTTCTTCCTTCTTCCTTTTCTCCTTTACTGTCAGTGGGGTGGTTGGTGTGAGTTGTTCTCAGAGTTTCTCGATCTCCTTCTGATACTGATAAATTGCCTGCTCAATCTGATCGATCTTTTCTGCTACTGGGAGTTCATTTCCTTGTGTGGTGTTTGGGAGTTTCTCAAAAATTCCTCCCACTCTTCGTTCCAGTTCATTCCAACGTTATTTTTCCTCCTGAGTTTCTAACTTGGCCTGCTCACAAACCTTTTCTAATGCCTCCCACTTATTTGTTGGTTGTTGTAGCTCGACTAAGTTTTTATGTGCACGAGACTGTGCCTTGTGGTCGACGCTAACCTACAATTTGTGTAGTTCCCTTGATGGAATCCACGTTAATACCAATTGAATCTGGTCTAATTCCTTCAAGGGTGTCTTCCCCACGATTTCATCCATTCGCAACATGCTAGGTTTGATGTAGACCGTTGAGCTTGCATGTGGCATTGAGTGGAATGGATCTCGTTCTTCTACCTCCACTCTTTCTTTGGTCTGCATTGTTGATGGCTCTATGCCTCTGCTTCTACTTTGTATCTAGACTTCCCCAAGTTTCTTGAGGAACTGTCCCATTTCTTCCAGCTCTTTTTGAAGTTTATTCCTGTGGTGTGTTGCATGATCAAAGTCTTCTGCTAGGAAATCCTGGACCATTATGGAAATCATTTCTCCATCATCCTATGTGATTGTACAGTCTGGAGATCCTCGTTGTGCCTCCTGCCTACGCGGCTAGTCTCCTATTTTCCTCTGGTTCTTGTGTGATGGGGTTTGGGGCGGTCTCCTGGACTCCCTCAGCCTATTTCTACTATCCATTGGTCAGTTGTGTAGTCTCTTTCTTCCCTTTCTGGGTCCCTATCTACTTTGACCCTTTGTCTGCCTGAGTCGGCTTTCTTTGGACCATCCTTGGTTTCTTAGGCACTGGGATTTCTAGAGGTTGTGTTTCCACCTACGCTACCTCTCCTTCTATTGTTATTTTCGGTACTTCCTGGGTAATGGTTGGGATCCTCCATTCATTAGGCCATTCGCTGATGACCATGTCGATATCACCCTCTTTGATCAAGTAGCACATCTGTAGCCACTGTTTATCTGGATCCTGCCTTGGTTGTATCCACTTTGTTTGTCGTGAGGCCCATAAATTGGTGATGTCTGCATAGCATGCGACAACCTCTAGTTTTCTTCTCCATGACCAATTGATAGCTTCATGTAGATCTCACAGGTATGCTTTGAATATGATTCCATTCTCCCTCTTATGCCTGGCCTATGGCCCGGATCTCAGTAATAGGTATCTCGCTCCCAGTGGCTACAGTCTAGTACAAAAAATTACATACCTTGATTCTCTCCATCCCATGAGGGATATTAGGGTGATCAGCTATGAGTAATGGAACTCTGCGCCTAGGTCCCATGCATCCTTGCAGTCCTCTTGAAATAAGTTTAATAAATATGGTGGCCAACTCATTGAGTTGCCTTCCACGCACTGGGATGCAACTGCAATGACTCTAGCTGGTACTTCATCTTTGTGGTATTTTCTAAGAAATTTGCAGGCTAAGATATTTGTGCCCAATTGTGTAGCTGCATTTTTTATTCGTTCAATCATGATGTCACTCGTTCCCCTAGCGGTGCCATATTTTTTCTTCATTTCTTCTGCCAACGCTTTCTCCTTGGATTTGTTGTCTAAAATCAATGCGGGATCCATACCCTGGATTGCTAATCCTGTTATTTACACAATAATATCAATATTTATGGGGATTGGTTTGTCCAGCCATATATCCCCTCCATGTGTGACTACTAACAAATGCTTGATGCATGTTGTCACATACTGGCCTCTTCCAAAGTGTGGTAGCTTTAGAAAACCTAAAATTCCCGTTCTCTCCAGCCCAACTGCCCACTGGTGTGGTTGGTTGATCATTTCTCCAAGTGGGTTTATGCCTATGGTCTGCACAAAGGCCCTCTATGCAATTTCCGGGAACTTGGTTTCATCTGAGACATCATGGTCAGAATACTTGAGCTTCTCTATGTGACCCAGTAGCTCTAGTTCTACCTGTACTCTAGTTGGTATACATGGTAGAGTAATTTCTAGTGCAGGTTTGTTGCGGGGTGAGCTCAGTATCTGAACTATGTCTTCCTACTATGGTGGCTAGTTCAAAGTTCCAGCAAATTCTGGTTGTTCCCCCATCAACCATTCTAGCCGAGCTGAGGCACTTGCAGTGATATCCTCTGCTTATTGACCTGAGATGGTCGTTTGCGACTTGGATGGTTGCACTTCCTTTTGGGTTTCTACTTCCTCATTTTGAGGCTCCTGCGCCACTGCTGGCATATCCTCTTTCATGGCCTCTGGTTGTGGTTGTTGAATCTCTTCCAGTATCGGTTTAGGGTTCACCAGTATTGTCTTTGGAGATGGGATCTCGTCGATATCGACAATCTCCGACTCCTCTTGTTCATTCTCTTCTAGCGGTCCTCGTGACCTAGTTTGAACCCTGGTCGGTCTAGCTATTTGGCCTGCTTCTGTTGGCTTCGGTTGTGCCATAGTGGTGACTGTCAAATGTTTGCCGAGTTCGAATAAATTTGGCCAACTCTGTGGTCTCGGTCTGTTCTTTCTAGCTTTTATTTCTCTCTCTCTATGCTTCTTTCATGAATAGACTAGTTGCTCCCATGCTCACGTGTTGTATGGGCTTGTCATGAATCTTGTCAAGGACGCTTCCTCCATTATGAATTTAATGCATCATAACTATGGGTTCAATGCATCTACGGAAGTTTCTTACTTTCCATTATGCTTTCTTCGCCATCTTCAGTTGGCATGTTTAATGTGATGTCCCATTGGTCCTTACCATGCTTTAATTCTGCCTAGTGTTGTCCTATCAGCCTACTTTCGCCGACTTTCCTTTTCCCGCTTGTTTTCCTTTTTATATGACCATTTTCCTTGGCTTTGTTGAATTTGTGTTTCGAATGTCATGTGGCCTTTCTACCTCTGGCGTGCTGCACACTTTTTAGTATTGTTTCCTTCTTGTTCTCTTTTTTATTTTTGATTTTTTTTTTCACTGTACGGTGGGTGGTCGACTATTCTTGTACAACTTCAGTTGGCTCCCATTGATCATTACTTTGAGGACTGCGCCTACTAAATCTCTTAACTATACAACTCTTAGATCTGTGACATATTTTACCTTGTATGGTTTGAGCCAATGCATTCTAATCTTTCCCGGGTGTTGAAACGATTTGTTGTCGTAGAGAAATACTAGATCTCCTTCCTTGAACGTTTTCTTCTTGATGTGTTGATCATGCCAAGCTTTGTCTCTTTCTTTCTACACTTGTTGATGGAATCCTTCCAAGATTTGGTCTTCCTCCATTGATAATAACTGATTCAATCTTTCCTGTATTGCGCCTCGTTTTGTCGTTTGTGAGATAGCTACTACGAGTAAGTTGGGTATTAAAAATTCTAATGGCACTATTGATTCTTGGCCATAGACTATTTTGAATGGTATTTCCCTGTCAAATTTTTGCATGTAGTCCTATACGCCCATAAAACTGTTGGTACTTTGAGCTCCCAATTGTCTCTGTTGATGTTACAGATCTTTGTTAGTGCATTCTCCATAATTTTTTTGAAGGATTCTACTACGCCATTTTCCTGTGGATGATACAGTGTGCTCTTCTGGTGATGAACTTCAAACTCTTCAATCATCATGCAGATGGTGTTGTTTATGAAGTGCATGCCTTGGTTGCTCATCAAACCTCTTGGGCACCCAAATCTAGTGATTACTTGTTCAAACAAGAAGTGTGCAGCTGTCTCTGCACTGCAATATTTTACTAGTGCGGCTTCCACCCATATTGTTAGGCAATCCGTCACAGTGATGATGTATCTTGTCCCTATCCTTTTAGTCGGTGGGTTAATTGGTCCCACAAAGTCTATTGCTCATTTTTCAAATGCCTATAATGTTACCTATGGTCGTAGTGGCATATTGTCCCTTATGTTGGGTTTGCCTACCCTTTGACAAACATCTCAACTTTTGACAGTATTCTTTCGAGTCTATGTGAATCTTTGGCCACCATAGTCATGCGCGTAATACCTTCTGGGCGGTAGATTTTCCTGGATAATGCCCTCCTGCGATTCTCTCATGGGATTTTGCTAAAATTATTGGTCGCTCGTGCTCTATCACCTACCTTCCCAAGATGTTATTTACACCCATCTTGTATAGATGTCTTGCGATCAGTTGATAGTCAGCTACGTGGACTATCATGTTCCTCTTCTGCACGGTGGTATATTCTTGCGGTGCAGTACCTGTGCTCAAGTACTAGATGAATCTGCAAAATAGTCATCAGCAATCTGTACTGAGAATAACTGTGCATCCAGAAAATTGTGTTCTAAATTCATAGGTTCTTCTCCATTTGTGACCCTTGACAAGTGGTCAGGTCCTGCATTCAATTTTCTTGGTTTAACTATTACTTCAAAGTCAAATTCTTGAAATAGAAGTAACCATCGACAAATTCTCCTCCCCAACACTATCTTGTTGACTAGGTATTTCAAAACTGATTGATCTATAAACATCTTAAAGTTTTCTCCCAATAGGTAATGCCTGAACTTCTGCAATGCATAGACCATGGCTAGGCCTTCTCTTTCTATCATGTTATGATTATGTTTGGAGTCAGATAACTTTCTTCTAGCGAACTCTATTGGGTGATCCAAGTCTCCCACTCTTGGTTGCGCTAAGATATCTCCAAGTGCTATCGCTGATGCATCTACATGCACATGGAATGTCTTTTCCCAGTCCAAAAATACTAATATTGGTGCAGTAACCATATTTTCCTCTAGGGTATCCAGACCGTGTTGACACTCGTCATTCCCTTGATACTTTGTATCCTTCCTTAACATTTTTTCCATTGGTGTTGTGATCTGCACATATCCTTTGATGAATTTCCTGTAGTATCTTCTGTGTCCTAACGTTGCTCTTAGCTGGTGGACTGTTTTTGGTGCTGGTAAGTTAACAGTGACTACGATCTTTTCTGGATCCACTAATAAGCCTTGTTTGCATACTATATGGCCTAATAGTATCCCAAACGGTGTTCCAAATATGCATTTATTGATATTCAGTGATATCTGGCACTGCCTATATCTTTCTAACATCAGTCGTAAAACTTCCACATGGTTTTTCAATAGACTATAAACTGTCCAATCATCTAGGTATACTTCGAGGAACTGATGGATGAACTCCTTAAATTTTGCGATGACCACTCTAGAGAATATTGCGGGTGCATTCTTCAGTTCAAATGGCATGAATGTGTATTGATAAGATCCCCATTCTATCGCAAACGTGGTCTTGTGTCTGTCCTCCTATGCTATATTAATCTGATGGTAGCCTGAGAATCCATCAGTGATTGAGTAAGCTTCATGTCCCCTCACATTCTCTAACACTTAATCCATGAATGGTGTAGGGAATGGGTCGTGTATGCATGCATCGTTCAAATTCCTCAGGTCAACACATATCCTGATCCCTCTTCCTTGTTTCTTGTCCTATACTACCAACGGGCTTATCCATTTTGATTCCTCAACTGGTTCGATGATGCTAGCTTCAAGCATCCAATCAATCTCATCTTTAAATTTCTTTTTATATATGGGGTTTAGTCTGTAGGGTCGTTGTTTAATAAGTCTCGTGTCGGATCTGAGTGGTATCTTCATTTCTCCTAATTCTTTGGATATACCCTTCATATCTGTAAATGTTGTGGGAAAGAGGTCACTATATTCACGCAACAATTCCATGATTCTTTCTACTGTCTACTCATCCCAGTAGTCTCCAATGCTGGCCATTTTGGGTCGCTCAATTGTCCTGGTGTTAACTTTCTTTACCTTGATTGGCATGGAACTGACTTTTGATTCTATGGGCGGTCCTTCCACATCTCTTTCGCCTTCTACTTCTTCGATCTGAATATTGCATGAATCATCTTCATTTGGTGCTTCCTCCTATACATGGTAACATGACAACAGTTCCTTGACTATCTGTTTATTCCGTTGTTGTTCTTCTGTGATAAGTTTTATTTCCAGTTCTTTAATGAATATGACTCCTCTAATCTATTTTAAGGCTACGTCTATGTTGGGGTTCTCATGATCGAATGAGAAAGTGACTGTAAATTTCTATTGCAATGTCATCCATGTCGTAGTTTCTTTTGGCAATTCCTGGTCTGTATACCAGTTCCCGGGTATGCCCTCTAAAGTATGTATGAAGTGATGAGGCCATTCCTCTGGTGGTGTCATTTTCCACAGCGTTTTTCACTTCGCTAAGTGTTGTGTTGGTTCCTATTGTCCTTCGTATTTTGTCTGTTTTTGTATTCCTATTCTGCATTGAACCTTATGCGCAGTAATCGCTTACATTGATACTAGTCTATGATGGTCTCTTTATGTGCACCCCACCATCTTGCGGGTGTGGCCTTGAGTGCTACTTCAAGTGCTAATAGTCTCTGATTCTCTAATAATTCATCTTCGTATTGTGTCAAGAATGTTTCCAAATCATTTAGTGCATGGAAACTAGGTGGTTCCCTAATTTCTATGCCTATCCACCTTACTGCGTGATCTATTCTTGCACATCTTCTCGTGGATAATTCGCGTAGTCTCCGCTGTCAGTTTTCTAACCCGATGTCTGAGTCTATTGTGCATGAAGTAATTCTCCGCTAACTGAGTACCCCTTCTGTAGTTGGGTTTACATAATCCTCGTCATGCATAGTTGTTCTGTACAACTGGTCGATCTCTTATAAGTATAGGAAAGTGGGTTCTATGAACCTCTCTGATGTAGGAGCATCCCTCACAACAAGAAAAACCAACGTGGAAGCAGAAGACAGCTGGAAGACGTCCAGCGCAAGTTTTTGAATTTTTAAATTTTCCCTTGAAGTTGATGCGTTGAACATAAATGAGATCATTTAACTTAGGCGCCTTGGTAAAAATGTAATCAGACCTCAAGCCATACGCTCTCGTCTGAGATAGACAGAGGCATTTATAGTAGTAGTTGCAGGTAGATAGAATTAAATTCTTAGATTAGAAAGTTTTAGAGCGCAGGAGGGAAACCAGATATAGACACCCTCATTTGTATCATTGTAACATTAACAGAAGTAAGAAGACTTGAGAGCATAGGAGAGAAACAGAGAACTGTCGAAGAACACCCATGTATAGATATTTAATTAATAGAATAAGTTGATTCAGATTCATGGCTATTGTGTTATTCTCTGTGTATGTGTGTTGAATGCTCTACTTATGAGAATTACTTCCTGTTATGCATTTGCTATTATGTTGTGTGTGTGATTTCATGTGTTGAGATTGAAATCTGAGAGGAAGTGGAATGAGTTTCAATTGTTTCTCTACTTGAGCAAGGATTCCTGCAAGAAGTGCAGTTGAAGTCGTCCGCAAGGAGTGCGTTGACAGAAGGCTCAGAGAGTTAACTCTTGTTCTCATACCACCTAGAAGTGAAAGTGGGTTGCTAAAGCCGTGCAAGGAGTGTGCAGGCTAAGGAGAGTCTTAGTCGTGAAACTGAGCAGAAGTATTGAAGGACTGCTTCTACGGGCATACGCAGAGTCAAGGAAGCTTGAACATTTGAAGTGATCGCAGTCTTGCCGCAAGGAGTGCGTGCAAAGAACCTCGTTGAGGTTGAAGTAATTTAGCAAAGCTCAGGGAGGATAGGCCTCTGAGTCGTTGAAGATCAACGTAGATAAGTGTGACTTGAAGTCAGGAAGAAATGTCGCAGGTTGACGAAAAGGCGAAGGAATCTTGTGGAGAGATACTCTTTTTCATTTCATGGATTACCCAAGGAAGAACGAACGGTCGAAATATTCTGAAGAGATTTCGCGAAGTTCCGAGGATCGTTAGATCTTGCAGAGGTGCAAGGAGGTTACGGAGAGAAGGTTCGAAGGGTTTGAAGCTCATGGAGGGCAGAGCTGTCGATTCCGAGTCACAGGAGTCGTAGGATCTACTCATGGTATCATGTATCGGGGACTCGTGATTTGAAGCCCCAAAAGTTGTGCAGCAAGAGTAGCGATATAGCGAGACACGATATCCCTACAAGATCAAAGCCATTCATTGTGGAGGACGCGTGTAAGGAGATTCTCTCATCTCGGAGACTCGGACATTGGAGGACAAAAAGGGAAGTCCTTCAGTTTTGCGAGCGGCGAAGTAGTGAGAGATCTGTAGCCATCCATCTGAATAGGACAGGTGGAAGAGATCGAGAGATCTTGCGAACTCGAGAGTTCACAGAGTGAAAGCCCAAGTATTGGGTATTCAAAGTCGCGAGGCACGAGGACGTGAAGCGGTGAAGGAGTGAGAGAATTGTAGCCGTCCATCGGAGGAGGACAGGTGGCAAAAGATCAAGAGATCTCACGAACTTGGGAGTTCGCAGGTTGAGAGCCCAAACATTGGGTAATCCAAGTCGCGAGGTTGCGAGGCGTGAGAAGGAGGATAACCGTTGGATCCAGATCGTAGGAGGACCGTTGGATCCACATGTGGGATAGTGTATCGGAGTCTCATAAGAAAATACTTGAGAATTTGGTCACGAGGATCGCAATATTCTGAGAAAGTGATATCCCGACAGCTGGAGGATAGTGTGGGCCATAGAAGAGTTGGCGAGTGGAATACAGGTGGCACGAAGCCCTTGGGATATCGCCGCGAGAAGTACCGAAGTATTGGCGTTAGGATTTGTGAGTTGCGAAGTGTCGAGGAGCCAAGGTTCGTGTGGACACGTGGTAGAGCATAAGGTGGGATCGTGCGGCCAAAGGGTGGACACACGTTGCTTGGAGATAGGAGTCAACACTCCGTTGAATTCTCGCATCTCGGGAATTTGCGGAATAGAAGGGTGAATGTTCGATGGTTCAACTCACAAGGTTGCGAGGTTGCGAGAGGTGCTAACATTTAAGCCTAGCCCACGGTTTCATGTGGTGAGGGCACTAGTAAAGGAAGGAGCTATACCCATATCGCTAGATCAGGTATCGCAAGGTCTGAAAGGAAGAGTTGGAGGTTTTAAGTCACGAACTCGCGAGATAGCAAGATTTAGCTGATCTCCAGGTGGTAAAGGGGAGACCTCGGGGAAAGATTGTTGTGGGTGCAGATTTCCTGATAGGGAAATAGAAGAACCTTTGAGTTCTTCGAGCTGGAAGAAGAAGGTCCTGTGAGAGTGGACGTGCCTGGGTGGTATGCCCCCTGCATCACTCTCCCCTTCCGATGGATCTAGTGGTGCTATGACCCTGTATTCTCCAGACTCAAATGTCATTTTCCTGATTTTCAAATTGATTATGGCTTGGTTTTCAAACGCCCAATCTAGACCAAGCAATTTCAGGTAAGGTGTTGTGCCATCGACTATTTCAATGTCTTCAAAGTCTGCTTTAATGCGCACTCCATCCAAATATACTGTCACTCCTTTCAGTCTACCTATTGGTAGGACTCTATGTTGATTTTCTAGTTTCAATTGAACGATTGAGTATCCCAATGTTGGTTCTCCCATGCATTTCCATGTCATATTTGGTAGAAAATTCACTTCATATACTAGGTCTAGTATGATGTCTCCCATATTGAAATCCCCAGCATTAGCATTTAGTCTAAATTCCTTACTTGTTCTTCTTCTTGTGTGTAGGTGATTGACGGTTGTTGGTTCTATCTTTTCTTCCATCTCACTGCTACATTTCTCTAGTATGTTTTGAAATGTTTTCACAAATGAAGAATCACTTAATACTTTTATGCATGATTGCAAAAATCCTTTGATTGTACTTACTTGTCCCTTGGGCTGCATTTTGATGGTATGGTCCAACGATGGAGGCATCTCATATTCTGGGTCTTCCTTCCTTTGTTGTGCATTCGACACTATGTCCTCCTTCTAAAATTCATGTCGAGCTTATTTAAAGATCTCGTTTTCCTTTTGTGTGTCAAACTGCTTCTTGGGGTCATCGTTTTTCTTTACCCATTGGTTCTACGCTGGTTCCTGTCGCACGGCGTCATTTCCTATTTTCGTTCCTCCACGAGTGACTATATTGATGTTCCGTCTGTCATCCATTGATTTGGCCAAAATCCACTGAACATTCTGATTTTTCCGGTTCCTCTTTTCTTGAATCTTTACTAGTAGTGTCAGACATTCCTCTGTATCGTGATTCGATGCGCGACAATGCATACAAGTTGCTGGTGGAAGTGGACATTCCCATGCATAATGTCTTGGTTGTTGACAATTTTGACATGTGATTGCTCCTCTACCTCGTCCGAAACCTCCTCTGGCTTGTCCTCCTCTTTCATAGCCCATTCGATCACCTCTCGGCGTGTTATACGGTGGTGCCTGATTGTACTGTGCATTATTGTATTGGGGTTATGCCAGGTTTTACTGTGGCTGCACGTTATTGTAGGGTTGTTGCACAGTATTATATTATTGTTGCGTAGTGTTGTATGGAGCTAGGGCTTGATTGAACTGTGGTGTTTCTTGCCCAGTCATCATTTTGGCCTGTACCCTATATGAATCTAATATTAGTTTGTGCATCAATTCCATAGTTCTGCAATCTTTGTCATCGTGGCCCACTAATTTGCAAAATGTGCAATATGAACTCTTTGGAACTATCTGGTATTTTTGCATCATCATGCATTGATAAGGGTCGTGACCTGGTTTCTTTCATATTTCGCACCATAATCCTCCCTGTGGTAGAAGATTTGACATACTTGTTGCCATATACTACGCAAATGTTGGGCATTCATTCTGTGGTGTCCTTTTGTTCTGAAAGTGGTGCACCAAACGACTTCTTGTTTTTCCTTGTTCTTATTTTGGTTCAGCTGAAATGTTAGATTCTTAAAATCCTCCTTTAGTTCTTCAATAGCTGGGTCCTTCTATTAGTACTTGTTCTCTTCTAGTTGCAAGGCTACCTGCAGAGCCTCTGCCTGCATTTGAAGCTTTTGTTTTTGTAAGGGATATTTTAAGTGTGGGAGTAGTGAGTTCATAAACAGGTGCCGGTGCTACATATCGGTCATAAGGTATTTTAACTTTCCCTTCAGTCGCTTGAATATATGATCAATCTCCCATACATATTCTCTTAGTTTCTGTCTTATTTTGATCATCTCATTCATGTACTAATCCTCTGAGCTCATCTTCTGGAACTCATTTATCAATAATTTCTTAATGTTGGCCAGTGTCCTTGTTGTCCCAGGGGAACTGTTCGTGTCTAGACTCATGTACTAGTCTAGTGTGCGGTCTCTTAGCGTAATCGCTAGTTGTGCGAGTTTGGTATCTTTATCAGTGTTCTTCTTTGCTTCCCAGATCTTTGGACAAATGAACAAATTCTTCTCAGGGTCTTCTGCTGCTTCTCCTCGAAATTATGGTAACTTGATAGTGGGATCATGTCCTACCATTCTGAATACTAAACTACTACCTCCTCCGTGCGATGTAGATACTTGAATAAGGTTGCCTAAACTGGCTCCTCCAGTTTTTTCTCCTTGTGTAGATGTACTGCATGCTGTCGGACTTCCTCAGAACTTAGGTTGTCTAAACATTGGTGTTGTCTTTGGTGTATTAGTCGCACATGGGTTTATGGGTTCCACACTGACATTAATATGGATAGGATGGCTACCATCTCCTCTTGTTCTTGGGCCTCTCATCTTCCTCTCATATGTGGCACGCAGGATTTCCTCAATCTTCTCCACAACTTGAAGATCCTCTACCTCTTCCTCATCACTATCCAAGCCCTCCCTCGTGGCTATGACTCTCTTCTTGGTATTCACCTTATATTGGTAGAGTACTCCACTACGCGTCGTTCCTGATGATTCCAAGATCCACTTGATATGGTCATCATCCATCATGATCGGGTCCAAGGGTTCCTCCTTCTTATTTCCTTTATCCTTACCTCCTTTCATTTATCCTCTCTCTGTCAGTGCTTCCCCCATTCCCCCATGAACGCAGGGAAGTTTAACTATCTGATTCCATTATCATTACACCTTTTTTATAAAACAGTATCTTAATAGAAGTATACAAGGATCAAATGTACCTTCCTCAAGGTACACGTATAAATTCTTGCTCTGTTGTGTTGTATGACTTCTCTGTGTCAATTGCAAACTCTGTGATGAAGCCTGCGACAATACTGTTGAGCCAAAAGTCTACTGCGAGGGTGAATTTGTTGTTCACTTGTTGTATCTTCTTAGTTTGTACTAGGGTCCAATCAAACTGTCGAACCTAGTTCGTCGCATAGTTGTCCTTCAACCTTAGTATCCACTCCTGTAGTAGATGCAAGGTGTGATCCTTCAACCTTAGTATCCACTCCTATTTATCCATATATTTGCGAGGTTTGATTCTAGGGTTTCTATTGTCTTTTTGTGCAAACTCGATCTCTTTGGTTCTTAACCAACCTTCGATTTCTTCTTTCGATGGGTTCCAATGTCTCAAAATTCCCTTCTAGTGGCTCCTTTCTCTCTTCTTTTCTTTATTCTCTTTTTCCTCAATCTATCTCATCTACTCAGTCCTCTCTTGTTCCTATTCAAGCCAGAAAAGGAAGCATTTGTTGGCTTTTTCTTTCATATTCTTCTTTCTTGACCATCTGAGTTATTGACCCAAGGTTCATGTCTTTTAGGTTTCAAAAAAAGCCTCTAAAACTATTGGCCCTCCTGGTAAACCAGAAGGAAACACAGTACATGCAGTGCATTGCACAGTCTCACCCAAGATAGATTTAAATGGGTGGCTGTAAGACTCGAGTGTTTACAACCTAGGATTGAGTATGATATAGGGGTTCATTATTCAGAGCCATGTACTACGAGTTGGGATTGTAATCTACTATTATTCATGGGTGTGCATTTACATTTCAAAGTTCATTTCTTGAACAACATAATTGTATTCCATAACAATGTAATAAATCATTCATTAAGCATAACAATTAACTGCTGAAAGAAAAAAAGATATACATGCATTCATCACATTACACAGGTATTACCGTGGTTCACCCCCTCCTAGGACACGTCCACAAAGATTTGGCTCTTGGCTCTTTTATTATGTAGTTCTGCATCTCCAACGTCGAACGCTTACAATTCTCCTCAGATGGGTAAGATTTTTATGAGGCAAACTAGATCACACCAGGCTCCCCAACCTATGATCTACTCCTCAGATCTTCCTCCTCTCCTCTGTCCTTAGCTTAACAACTTGCAAAATTGGTTCATAAAAGTATTACATAACACATCATCTCGAACATAACTATGATGGAATCTTACAACATTTTAACTAACACAAAAGCCGAACCTATATATATATATATAAGTGTCTCCTTCTGATACCTACATATCTAGGTTTATATCTATCAGGCTCTTCAACCATTTACAATGTATTACCAAAACCCTAACCCTACCGATGTTAGTTCCTCCTCCCATGCGCACATTCTATTCTTCCTCCAGCTATCGCTTTCCCTATTCATGCTTTCTTGCATGCGTGCGTGTTGTTCTTCCTCCAGCTGTTACTTCAGTTTCTGCACGCTTTCTTACCCATGATCCTCCTTCTTTCTAGTTCAACCTGGTGCCAACAATCTCTTTCAGTTATTTAATACACTACGACTCAGACTTTGGTTAATGAAATTCCTTTAACATAGATTTCTTGATGTTTGTCAACGTTCTAGATTGTCTCGCAGGTGCAGTGGAATGATACTTTATATACCATAGTAACACACAATCTCTGAATGTCCTCACTAACTACCTGGTCTTTGCATCGTCACCTTATATGTTTGTCATGGTCTATATTTCTTCATAAAAAAATAAGTGTTGTTCTGGATCTTCTATTCCTACTCCGTGAAAGACAAACATTCTCAAAGTGGGAACTACCCCTGCGATAGTGTACTACGCAATATTCTTCCTTGGTGACACTACCTGAAGTTGGGTTGTCACACTACTTCCACTGCTTTGACTACCTTTATTGTTATCCTTGCTTCCTTCACTAACTATAAGTGACAAAGTTTAGGTTCTTACGTCATTTCTAGGAGATGCCCATAGGGTCATGGGTTCGATGTAGAGTTTGGTCTAAGTGGGATGTAATGGATCTCCTTCTTATAAACTAAGTTGGCAGTCTTTTTTTTTTTCCTCTGTGCATAGTATTCCTTCAATCTAGAGCACTACACTAGTGTCTCTTTCTTCAACCTCAATTTGTTTCTCTTCTCTATCAGCCACAGTCCTCTTCCTACTATACCAAAATATTTTTCCATTGCGTAATACTCAAATCTCTTCTTTTGTTTCACATTCTTCTTCTCTCGTCATCCTCATCCCATTTTTTCCTTATTGGATTACTCCGTAAATTAGGACATAAACTAATCTACCTAGATCCACCTAGATCTAGAACAAAACAAGATAGGACATGGTGCTTTCCCTAAGCTCTAATCATCGAATTTACTATCAAACAAGAGATGAGTGACATACCTTTGAATATCGTTTCCTTATATCTTTGTTTTCCTTGCTCCACTCCGATGCTCTTGTAATATTAGATCTGCAATGACACAAACCAACCCAACTGAAAGCAACAATAGTATATTCAATGTAAAGTTATACATGTGATCAAGGAGTCATGTAATAAAAAGAGAATGATTTTATGGGAAAGAAACATGCCACTGTATCATATTGAGTAAAAGTGGAAGTTACAACCAAACAACCCTGATGTTGCAAGGTTCCCTTTCAGTGGCCCTTTTCTCCAACACACACACTTTCTCCAAAATTGCATGGAGAAGATCCACAATAATTTGATGGACAAATGAATACCTCAAGCATCAATTGAAATAGAATTCCTCACACAGTTCTCAGCCTATTCCTTCATTAATTCCTTGCTTAACCTTTTCCATAAGAAACCCATCATTATATAGGAGAAGGAGAGATGGTTAAAGAGATAGGATGATGCCACCAAATCAGAGAAGCGAGTAGGATCCCAACCATATGGATGCCACCTCATGCTCTAGAAGATTCCATTCTAGAACCTTCGTGAACTTCATCCTTTCCTTAGTCTTTCAACATCGTCGCACACTGGCTATAGGGACACCTGTAGAAATGCTGCAAGACAATTTTAGGATAGAATGCAATGATCAGACATCACTGCATTGTAGCTTATGCTTGACCTGTGATGTCCTTTATTAACAAGGTTTTGTCGAGGAGGAAGCCAGTCACTTTTCTCATGAAAAAATGTTCTTTTGGGAGCCTGAACAGATGCTTGTAGAAACATCACTAGGGTGACTAAAATAATGTGTAACAAAATGCCCCCCAAAGTATGAGAATGGAACTCGTGACAGCCAAAATACTTTGTAAAATGTGTGTGTGTGTGTGTGTTTGTCGGAAACAAGGAACGCACCAATTAGGAACCTGCAAACAATCAAGCATCTATGCAATATTATACCATTTCTGAGGTAGGAATTCTCATTCTCAAACTACAAGTGATTCAAATCATAAATGTCATTCATGGCCACCAATCATACACCGTGGATCCATGTCACCAAGATTCTACATAGCCACCAGGAATACACTGTGGATCTATGTTCTAGAAAACTCAAAATCGGACATAGCCATGAGACATACAAAGTGGATCTATGTGTCAATGCAAATCATAAATACTCCATCGCAACTTGGACCAAAGTGATGAGATCCAGGGTCTTCAATCCCGTCATCCATAAGGACGAATCTCGCCATGCGATTACAGGTGCTAAAGTCGAACATGGTAGAAACCACTTGATTACCAACCATTGATGAAAACCATTAACAAGTGCGAGGGAAATCACTATTGATGTCAATGACTCCCAAGGTACCTCATTACAATCCAATGAATGTGAATAAATGAGTTGAAGTCGAACACTCAATGGAATCTCTCGATCAGGGACCAATGATGTGAACCCACTGTCGAAAGTGAAGAAACCTATCATTGAGGCATGCAGGCTCTAAGATACTAAATTATTTCTAAGCCTTGTTCTCGAATGATGATTTGAAGTCAAAGGGAAAAGACTCGTCACATGGGGGCCTTGATGTATCCCCCATCAATGATGCGAAGTAAGTAACAGATTTGAGGTAGATCAAAGTATGAAAATGATTTGAAAATGACAAAGGGAAGGTCGACATGGTAAGAATTGATAACTGCAGATGGATGACTTGATAGAGGGCTTGTTTAGGGTTGGACTTCTCTTGAACATATGAACGACACGACAATGGTCTTGGCAGCATTGATTCAAGGATGACCCAATATATGAATTTGCAGAAGGTCAGACAAGAGACAAATGGATTTCCCAATCTGGATATAATGATAAAGGGGGTGTTAGGTTCAAGAGAGACTATTAATGCCACTAACACAATTACAAAGACATATTTCTTTCCCAAAATTTCCCCCACCATTTCTAGCAAGTACCTCTTTATTTTTACGCAAGCTTGAGGAGGATAGCATATGCTTGTTGATATAAGCTCATCCTTCCAACGAGTCCCTCAGAGTATGTTTAATAAACCTTCAGAAGGAGTGCTTCAGTTCCATCTTGGTCTTTCGATGTTTGTTTAACGAGTCCAAAGAGAGAAAACTCAGGGGTTTTTCATATTTAGAGAGTCTGAAAAACACTTAAAGAGAACTCTCTCAATTCTTTTTTCATAAATTAGTTTGATGAGACCGAAAAAGTGATAACCTATTTCCTATCAAACATTATCTTCAAATACTTTCACGCGTGTGAAAAGAACAAGGTCGCTCGGCAATCTTTTCATTTTTACAGAGCGTGAAAATATCTTAAAGGGTATTGTTATAACCCTAAATTGCACCACACATGCTTACCTGACATCAGGCCAACTCATATCCCTTCTTTGCCAAAACTCTACTGAACAACTCTTTGAAAATCCTCTTGTGTCAAGGCCCACGCGCCCTAACCCATTACTGCATGCGTGTGCACGCTGACTGACTCACAACAGCCCGCTTGTACCTAACAAAGCACGAAAAAAGGAAAGTTTCCGACGGAACAAAAAACTATGGGCCAGTTAATTGAAACTCCAGGCCATGCATGGTCGAGGGTTCATCCAAAACCCTAGCTCAGTCTAGCCTATAAAAGAAGGGGTAGGGGTACCATTTGGAGGAGGAAAAAATATAGCGAAGAAACTCTTCCCATTTACGTAATCCATTGTCCCAACCCTTTAACCTTTCCTCATGCCAAAGGAGATTTAACGCAAAGCAGTTGAAGGACAGAAGAAGAGGAGCCTAGGATCAGGTTCAAGGAGCGGTGGACGGTCTCAGATTTTTTGTAAGTTGATTCACTTTCAGTAATAAAAAGAATACTTTTCTCGTCCCAATGCATGAATTGTCTATGGTTTGATTAATTTATGCTTGATTTCTAACCCTTGAGTATAGAAGTAGCATGCATGCATAGTTGTTGTTTGTCTTGAGTGCAGGTCATCTGTGGAAGGAGTAGCGCAAGCAAGTGATCAAAGAGCAACGGAGGATCTACATCGAACGCCAGTAATAAGGTTGGTGATCCTTTTCCTTGCATTTACTGTGAAAAAGGGGTTTAAATCTTGGATTGTAGGTAAAAAATTAGTTTCTATTCGGTCAAAATCTGCATGCAAGTCTGACCCTAGTTTGCTAGTATGTAGGGTGTTTTTCCCAACAACAGAATTGGCGACCGTACTGGGGAGAATACTATTTAGGGTTTCTAGATTTATTTAAGTTTTTTGGGTGGTTTAAAGATTAGGTTTTCTGTTTTTCTTTGCCAGTCTTTTTCTGTAAGGTCTAAGCTAGCAGGGAGTCTGGTTTTCCATACCATCTTTCCCTGACTTTTGCTTGACTATAGTTTTCGAGACACACAGAGGTACGCGCAGCTTGCAAAAGTCCTGCATGCATGTACCCGCGCCCTATCCTCTTACAGCCCGCGTGTGAACGCTAGCTGTAGAGATAACAGTAGCGTGTAGGAGTTCAGAGAACCTTAGAGGTAGTCCTCCTCTTCCCTGTCAGAATTATACATTCTCAGGGGGTTTTCTGGAATCCTGTCTGAGTCTTGATGGTTCACAGTCCTATCTCAGATTTCTTTTTTCGCATTATTATTCCTTACACTATTTGTCTTTTCTATTAGAAAGAGCATCCAAGCCTTCAAGAGACCCTGGTTATCAATACCAAAGACCTCTTCCTGGTCTGGACTGCATGTTTTCATATTTTTCCTTAGAATTTATATATACA
>SNQJ01S0000564.1:534927-559630 GCA_010110895.2 Picea sitchensis
ACGTACTCTTATCGGGAGTGCCGTGAAATGGTACATCGAGCTCAATCGCTCAAGATACTCTTCTTTTGGCGAACTGGCAATGGCCTTCCTTAACCATTTCCAGTTACCTATGAGATACGACGTTGGCACAGAGCTGCTCACCAATTTCGAACAGACAACAGTGGACCATATCTCTGATCATATCCGAGAGTGGAGATGCCAGAAGAGTCTAATCAAAGTACCAGTCCCACCAGCATTCCTTCTTGAGTGGTTCCTTAAGTCTTTGGTCCCACATTTATCCAAAGACATCGCGACTTCCAGAGTTTTCTCTGAAGAAGATTCCATCATGAGGGCTCAATAGTTTGAGCTCATTTATTCTTAGTCTGGTTTATTATACAACATCTTTCCAGACACGCCACGTTCGATACTGGATAAAACTAGACAGAGAGTTGGACCACATGCTGATGGTATTGTTGGTTCAGCACAAACCAAGCTCGTTGAGCAATTGACAAAACAGTTGCAACCGTTATTCATACAACACACAACGGCCAGCCAAACTACTCCTTTGGATGCTCCCCCTACCCAAACGTCGAAAGTACACTCTGTGCAGTCGACTAACCCAAAGGCCACCCAACAGCCTAAAGGGAAGAAAACACAATGAAAGAAGGGTAAGGGGGATAAAAAACCCATTGATAATGTTGGTGGGGACACCACAGAAAAACGGAAGGCGAGGTATCCATGCAACTTGTGTGCGGAAGACCACCCGACCCATCTTTGTCCTCGACTTACAGAGGCCCAAAGTTTTGTCACACAACAACAACAGGTAGTGTTGACTAATCCTTTTCAACATGGGCAAAATTTAACTCAAGCCTCTACAAGCATGGAAGGGGGCAGCCAAGAAACCTGCCCTCCTCCAAACAATCCATCATCCACGAACATATATATGGTTAGGGGTGATGCTTTCATAACAACTAGAGCACACGACTATAGTAAACCAAGCGCTTCTAAGAAGGGTAAAGAAGTTGATCTCCCATCTCTTCCTCTATAGATCGATAAGACGTTGGGAGAAACAATGACACACATTCCAAAGGGTGCATTTAAAAAAGATTCTCATAACCCAAATGCAAGGGCCGCCCAGAATTACTCTTTGGTGGAGGATTTATCACAAACCCCTTGTGTGATGTCTGCTTTGGAGGTCCTCTAAAGCTTCCCTGCTCAGAGGAAAGACTTGTTCACCGCTTTGGGCTCTACTGAGACTTGTAATCTGGGTACCATCATGTTAGATACAACCGACTTAAAACCTCATCTACATTACCACGTAGTGTTTCAGATAGTAGTGGCTCATCCCATGAAAACTTTTAGACGGAATATATTTCGCACGGTGGTCAACGAGGGTGCCTCGACATGCGTTATGTCGTTAGCATGTTGGAAGGCCATTGGCCAGCCCGCTTTGTCTCCATCACCTACTCTCCTCACTTCTTTCGATGGTCATTCTTTCTGACCACATGTCATCATCCCTTCTTTCCCTGTGCAGTTAGGAGGGAAAACCGTGTGTGTCGAAGTAGAGGTAGTCGATGCTCCCCTTGACTATAACCTCTTGTTAGGATAGAGTTGGACTTATGCTATGCAAGTTGTGGTTGCTACAGTTTTTTGAGTCTTGTTGTTTCCACACGAGGGCCGGATAGTGACCATCGATCAACTATCTTTCTCCAGACCTGACCTAGCTTTGGGGGCATCCATGGTTCCCATGATTGATAATCCTCAACCAGGTGTCATTAAGATAGGAGTTGGTTTGTGCCATCCTTGATGGGTACCTTCGATTACCCACCTCCTCATGATGATGTCAAATTTATATCTAATCACCATAAGGTTTATATTTTTCAAGTTTCATCATTCCGCATGACTTACTTTGAGGATCCTTGGATTCTTCCTTCCCCATCAACCATGATGGATGAGACAGGGCACCCTGGCATGTCCATGCCCTTGTCTGTCGCTGAGGTAGTGTACTCTTTAGTCCAACAAGCTTCAGCTAACCCTGATCTGACTCCTTCACAAGAGTTAGATCCACTTCTAGATCCTATTTGGGCTCAGGGTTCTCTTGCTAACGCCGATTCGTTAGACTTAGTCTTGCCTTCTGACGAAGCAGTAATCGAAGCAATGACTAGTCCAGACAAACCTTGGGAAGATCTTCATCACGGATCATATTTCCTCCCAGAGTTAAGCCGAATCAAAGTAGTAGAATTCACCGTTACCATGACGGGAGATCAATGATGTCCTATTAATCTCTTATCTACGCAGGAAATTTATGCTGAGGGTAATATGGCAACTATCGCTGAAACTATACCCATCAACATCTCCCGAAACCTTAGTGTCATGGAGAATGTCTTCATCGGAGTGGATTTCTCCCCTGAAGAGATTCAAATTCACACGGATCTTTTCAAAGAATTTCGCGACGTTTTTGCCTGGTCTTATGAGGAAATGCCAGGTATCGATCCGAAAATAGTTGAACATGAAATCACAGCGTATCCTGATGCCAAGCCTGTTCGACAAAAACTTCATCCAGTCAATCCTAAGAAAGCAGAAGCCATCAAGATTGAGGTTGAGAAATTGCTAAAGGCAGGTTTCATTTATCCTATTCATTTGACTCAATGGCTGTCAAACCCTGTGTCTGTCAATAAAAAAGAAGGCACGATTCGTGTATGTACCGATTTCCGTGATTTGAACAAGGCATGTCCCAAAGATAATTTTCCAACACCCTTCATTGACCAGATCATTGATGAATGTGCCGGTTGTGAAGCATTTTTGTTCATGGATGGTTTTTCGGGATATAATCAAATCCAAATCAAACCTGAGGACCAACACAAAACGACATTCATTTGTCCGTGGGGTACATTCGCATATCGTAAGATGCCTTTTGGCCTTAAAAATGTTGGAGCCACATTCCAGCGGGCCATGTCTTTTGCTTTTCATGACCACAAACATATAGTCGAGGCCTATCTAGATGATTTAGCATCACGCTCTCGCAAGTGAACAGATCATCCCACGCACCTTAGACTAATCTTCGAACGCTGTCACTACTTCAGGATTCGCTTGAATCCAAACAAGTGCAGCTTCTGCGTCACATCAAGACATTTGTTAGGTTTCATCATATCAATAACAGGGATCATGGTCAATCCTCTTAAGGTGGAGGAATTAATCCAGTTGCCCCCCCCATGCACAATCTTACAACTTCAGAGTCTACAAGGCAAGGCGAACTTCTTACGGCGCTTCATCGCCAACTATGCTGAAATCACCAAGGGCTTTATGCATTTACTAAAGAAAGACATTCTTTTTTTCTGGGATGAAGCCGCTCAATGCTCTTTCGACACATTAAAACACGCGCTCACAACCACACCTCTGCTATGGCCACCTAACTATAAAAAATATTTCTTATTATATCTGGCTGCCGCAGAGTCAACCATAGGCATGGTTTTAGTTCAAGAAGACAAATTGTTTTCAGAAATGTGATCTATTACCTGAGTCGAGGCCTCGTAAGACTGGAACTCAATTAT
Organism: Picea sitchensis; assembly: GCA_010110895.2. NCBI lineage: Eukaryota > Viridiplantae > Streptophyta > Pinopsida > Pinales > Pinaceae > Picea > Picea sitchensis. Next base: position 538,458 of record SNQJ01S0000564.1, read on the forward strand.
TCTCATATCGAAAAACTTGTGTTGGCAGCAGTTCATGCTATTCAACGGTTCCGTCACTATGTTCTATTTCGCAAGACCACCGTCATTGCTATCGTGAATCCATTCTAGTAAATGTTGACACGACGAGTTATAGGTGGAAAAATTAGTAGATGGATAGTCATCCTCCAAGAATTTGACTTATACTTTGTTTCAGCAAAGTCCAAGAAGTCATTGGTCTTCGCAGAGCTTATTTCAGAACTTCCGGTTGATTCAGGTGACGTTGTGCCTGCGGAATCGCCTATCCGGGGGGATATGGTTTTTATTGCATCTTCAGATCCCTGGTACAAAGATATACTTATCTATCTCCAGACTTTGAAGTGCCCCACCTCTGCTTCTCGTGACGAGCATCGACGGATATGCCATCAGGCTAAGAATTATCTCATACTCGATGATACATTGTATCAGAGAGGTGTAGACTGCATCTTGTGTGGATGTCTCATTCATGAGGAGGCCATCATAGTGCTCAACGATTGCCATACTAGAGCTTGTGGCGGTCATTTATCTGGGTTGGCAACAGCCCAAAATATTCTACGAGCAAGTTACTTATGGCCGACACTTATCAAATATTGTATCAAATCGGTCAAGAAGTGCCATCCGTGCCAAATATTCTCTTAGAATATGAGGGCACATCCTGCTCCTATGTTTCCTGTCATCACAGTTGGTCCCTTCACTAAGTGGGGAATTGATTACACTACATGCAACCCCCCGTCAGCAAGGGGGCACCGCTATATCATCGTAGTTGTCGACTACTTCACTAAGTGGGTTGAAGCTATTCCAACATTTAAAGATGATGGAGAGATTGCAACTCTCTTCTTATTCAACCAGATCATAGCAAGGTTCGGCGTCTCGAGAGAGATTGTCACTGACTATGGCAATCACTTTCAAAACCAAATGATGACCGAATTAACATCAAATCTTGGGTTACGTCAGGAACATTCATCACCTTACTACCCCCAAGCCAATGGGCAGGTGGAAGCTGTAAACAAAACTCTTAAGACTATTCTACAATGAGCTATCAACTCAGCCAAGTCAAATTGGCATTTGATGTTATACTCGGCATTATGGGCTTACTAAACATCTGTTAAGACTGCAACCAGTTTCTCACCTTTTCAACTCGTTTACGAGCTGGAGGTAGTCTTGCCCATCGAATGTCAAATCCCATCTCTGAAATTGGCAGTACGGTTATTGCCAGAGACTTCTCTGCTTGAAGAACGGTTAGTACACCTTGAGCAGCTTGATGAGCAGCATCGCGATGTGGTTCAGACCCTTCATTATAAAAGAGGTATTAAAAAAGGGCGCTTATTATTTGGTTGATTTTGAAGGGAATTCTTTGGCAGAGCCTAGAAATGCGCTCTACCTCAAGAAGTATTACTCATAGACAGGTCATTGTGGGTAACTTTTTGTAACATATGTATAGTCTTTGTACTATTACTTTTTAAGTTTCTTTTAAAGTGTTATGGGCGTGTCATTGATGTTATCTTTCGTCAATATGGTAGATGTCAAGTGAGTCGGTGTTCAAGTCTGGGTATTACCAAGCGGTGCTGAATGGAACTTACCTACACGGGCTTGCCTCGCAACAGGTATGTTACACCTCGAGTGGGTTGTTATCTTCCGAAGGTATATCTTAGGTGACACCACAAATATGTGGAAATTGAGTATAGTGCGGTTATTGAGTTGCTTCATGGCCTTGTCATTGGGTATCTCATCTCCAGGTCTATCTTGATGCTCAGCTGGTTGTATCATAGCTAAGCCGAAGTATACCGAGGTTCATGATCAAATTTACAGCGATTCCCTTAGGAGTGCGTCTCTTAGAAACTGAAAACTTTGATTATATTACATATTTTCATGTTCCTAGGAGACAAACCAAATTATAGATACTCTAGCTAATCAAATTTTAGATTTGGCATCTTACCCACATATAAAGAACATGGACATAAACATGTAAAATACATTTTTAAAGGCAAATATGATCCATACGACACAAAAGAAAAGATAAAACCATATATAAACATCCTTAAAATAACCCGAGTACATAGATGGATGCAAGCCCCTAAAAAATGGGACTAATAACAAGTCACGGGCTTATGCCTCAAAAAATGTATACAAGTAAGTGCACAAATTGGCACATAAAAGTCTAGTCTATTTGAGACTATGGGCTAATATATCATCTGACATGGGCTAAATACTAAATGATTGGACCCATGTCCTAGGTGCCCCCACAACATAAGGTTGCATGGATGGCGGCAGGACCTCTACATCTACCATGCGAGGGACTATGAGAGTGGCTGTAATGAAGTTCGGCTCAGCTAGATCTGGAACCCTCTTGGCCTCTCTATTTGGGAGATTCCACTCTTGATTCTCTAGTGGTGGCAGCGGAGCTTACGGCCGTGGGCGACGCGCATTCGTGCATAATCCTCACGAATTGGCAGCGGGTCCCACATCTGCACATGCAACAAGCGTTTGCAGATCAAATACTTTGGCATACAAAAAATGATATATACAACAAAGACATAAAAGAGTACATATGCAAAACAAAAAAAACTACAAAGGTGGAACTTACATCTCCCTACGCTCCTCACCAGGGAGAGCCGCGGGTATCTGGGATCTCTAGAGAAATATATCCATGCATACGGGTAGTCCTCATTCACAGGGATCTTTTGTGATAGCCAAGCAAAGAAATCATGTTCCGAAGGACTCTAGCGATCCTTCCACCATACATGTGGCGATATCACGCCATCACACCTTGCCGGGAAAGAGGCCCTGTGTCCTCGTTACTGGCAGAGATAGGCTTCGGAACTCTCTAAAAAGAGCGAACCTGAGATGGTCCCGGAACCGAAGTTCCTTTGTGTCCATTGACGACAATCTGTCAATTGCATCCTCATACACTCGAGCAGTGTGATACTCCAATCAAAAAATTTGTGCATTCAAGAAATGGATAACACAGTTCATCTGTGCACGAAAATCCTGATGCAAGGCCGCAGAACCATTAATCCGCCCAATAAGCAACAATATAGTCTGTAGTGCTAAGTTAGTAATCTTGCTAATGGGTGCCCAGAGACCCTGCGGTCAGGTCTGACCTCGCAATGATCAACTATCAATTAGAGAGACGCCATTTACATAGGAAAAGTCTGGAAGTTGGTTGGTTCCCCTCTCCTTGAGAGCCCAGTCAGAGGAGTAGATATCCTCGGTGGTGGGCACTCGTGATTTCCCCTCTAGCATAAATGCCTATGCATCCAGGTGTCAATGGTCAATCAAGGCATTCAATAGCCTTGTTTGTGCGCGCATAAAATGGACATAGAAAGAATTTGGGTAAACCACATTGCATTAACACGACCATGACATTCGGATCTGCAACAACCAACTCATTTGATTGCCTCATGCTCCCTTTTCCTTCCACTGGACATACATTACGCCAACACAACAAGGTAAAGGAGAGATTCGATTAGCTTCCCTTTCAGTTTAATTTTTTCATCATAAAGGGGGTACATGTGGGCCTATGGGGTGATGGTCGCTGTACCGCAGCGGCAGGACTTTTACTTCTGCCGAATGTACCGCGTGGCTTTTAATCCCGGTGGGCCAGCATTATTTTCTAGAACTGTTAGCACCTCAAAGGTCAACACCCACCAAAATAAACTAAATGCAGAAATTGAAGTATTGAATAACTAGATAAGAGATTGACTTACTTGTGGCGGAAATTCGTTTGATCCAACAGCTCACGAATCGCTATTTTTTTTGGCAAAGGGTCTTTGGCTCCGGTAATTTCAAATCAACGTAATTTGGTGATAATGAGTTGTCAGCTTTTATTTATAGACTCTTTGGCCTCTTTTGTCACTTTTGTGGCCTCCTTTATGGGTTTTTTTATACCAAAACCATTTAGAGTGATCCAAGAGTTATATGGGAGGGATTTGATCAAGTATTAGGACAATTTTTTTGAGTTTGAGAAAATATTACGGCGAGGTCCGCCAAAAATCAACTTGGAGCATATAGGTTAGGTTATTACACCAACTTTTGCATCTCGTTGCCTTTTTCTTATGGTATAGGATCGATCCCATCAGTTGTGATACGGAACCGTCATATCTTCTCTAAAGGTAGTAGCAACTTGGTGGTAGAGCTTACAAAAAAATGGATGCCCTAGGTAGATCATAGTTACATTATGGTATTCATGTTGTTTCTAAAACACTGTAGGCTCGAGGGTCCATATAGTCTTTCCCAAATATGAGTGTGAGCCCTCATTTGCATGAGTCTTTTCACTCTTTGCGTACCGCCTCAGGACTCCCGAAAAATAGCGGGTCTCCTTTTAAGCCCTTCGGACCCTCTAAAATGAAAAGATTGTCGGCGATCTTGGCCTTTCACGCTCGTTAAATTTGAAGTCACATCTGTCAGACGGTAGTTTACACCTTTTCGGTCTGGACCAGGTCAATGCGAACAAAAGGTATGCTCCTATTGAATGCCATTCTTTAGAAGAGTACTCTCGGGTATAATTTATTCCTTTTTCGAGCCTGAAGGACTAAAATTATGAAAATGAAAACCCACAGAGTCAGTTAAGCTCCTTTGAGACTCCCTAAAATTGAAAGATCATTGAAATTGACCTTGATATTCTTTTCGTTAAATTGGTCGGAAGAATATTCTTGGCCGAGTCCATGGATTTAAAAAATTAGAGTCATGAAAGTGAAGAAAAATGGCGAAGGTGATGTATCCTTGTTACACTCCATTAAAATGGTTTTGAATTGGCGTCTAATTGGAGCTAGTTTATCCCTTTTGACCAAACTAGACTATTGTGGAAAAAAGGTACCCCATGAGGAATCTCCTTTTTATGATTTTTGAACTTTGTAAAATATGAAAATCACCGATCTTCCCTTCTCCAGGCTCGTTAGAAACTTACATTGAAGGGCGTTACCATTGTGTGTTCTATCAACCACATTTTGCATGCCAATACACCATCCTTGTGACAATTTGCTTACGCATCTTAACACCTTTGGCATGAGGAGGTTTCCCGAGTATCATTAGAACATCGGTCTTGTCCTTGTTCCTTGATCTTGTATGTTTTCGATTACTCATTCCTCCATTGTAATGTAATTTTCCTTTATTCTTTTCCAAAATTATGAAAGAACGAAATCAAATATACCCCAAAAGAGGGATGGGAAAAGTATTTTTCTTTATTGTGACATAATGGGTAAGCCCTTGGATAAAGCACGTGTCCATTTGATCAAATGGACTATGGGATGTAGTACAACCTTAGAATCTTTTTCTCACTACATCGAGTTGTGTTCTCCTTTGTTTGGTTATTCTTCAAACATATGGAGTTTGTGTTACTTATCTGTACGTAGACTTATGATTAACATATATGTTGCTTGGGTCTTATCACTTGTTGTGCTGTTGTTCAAGGAAGTTTGTCACTAAGCACGAGTCGACCCCTCACCACAATATGTCTCTTGTCAGCATACCACAACCATCACGAACATCCAATCAAGTCCTTGTTGAAATCAATGAAGCCTTGATCCGATCATCGAATTATCAAGTCCACTTATCGACTGGCTGTCGAAGACCTATGGGTAGCAGATGTATTCATTACCTCATGTCTACTCCACGGGTTAAAGAGAAGATTTTAAGTTGTTGCTCGAGCTCTAAAGACGTCATCTCTAGCCATCAGGCCTTATTAGCTTCCGGAAGATGGATACTCTATATGTATATCTTTTGATTTGAGATGTAGCTCCTGGAAGATGGATACTCTATATGTATATCTTTCTGATTTCGAGATGTAGCTCCACTGTGTATTATTCGCGGCTACTCTTTATAGTTATTTGACATGGATCTACAGTGTATTTGATTGGTAGCCATGGTTATATTTTATCCCGAGCATGGGTATGCCCGCCTCGATGAGACATTTGTTATTTTGTAGACAACACCTCCTGGTTCCTGATCCTTGGGCTCAATCGTTCGGCACATTAGTAAAGATTGGTAATGTATTTCAGCCATCAGATTCTCTTCTGACCTCATGCATTAGGGGGCATCTGTTATAACCCTAAATTGCACCACACATGCTTACCTGACATCAGGACAACTCAAATCCCTTCTTTGCCAAAACTCTACTGAACAACTCTTTGAAAATCCTCTTGTGTCAAGGCCCATGCGCCCTAACCCATTACTGCACGTGTGTGCACGCTGGCTGACTCACAACAGCCCGTGTGTACCTAACAAAGCACAAAAAAAGAAAAGTTTCCGACGGAACAAAAAGCTATGGGTCAGTTAATTGAAACTCCCAGCCATGCATGGTCGAGGGTTTGTCCAAAAACCTAGCTCCTTCTAGCCTATAAAAGAAGGTGTAGGGGTACCATTTGGAGGAGGAAAAAATATAGCGAAGAAATTCTACCCATTTACGTAATCCATTGTCCCAACCCTTTACCCTTTCCTCATGCCAAAGGAGATTTAACACAAAGCAGTTGAGGGATAGAAGAAGAGGAGCCCAGGATCAGGTTCAAGGAGCAGTGGCCGGTCTCAGCTATTTTGTAAGTTGATTCACTTTCAGTAATAAAAAGAATACTTTTCCCATCCCAATGCATGAATTGTCTATGGTTTTATTAATTTATGCTTGATTTCTAACCCTTGAGTATAGAAGTAGCATGCATGCATAGTTGTTGTTTGTCTTGAGTGCAGGTTATCTGTAGAAGGAGCAGCACAAGAAAGTGATCAAAGAGCAATGAAGGATCTACATTGAACGTCGGTAATAAGGTTGGTGATCCTTTTCTTTTCATTTACTGTGAAAAAGGGGTTTAAATCTTGGGTTGTAGGTAAAAAAGTAGTTTCTATTCAGTCAAATTCTGCATGCAAGTCTAACCCTAGTTTGCTAGTCCGTAGGGTGTTTTTCCCAACAACAGGTACTCCATGAGTTTTGTTTTTTGTGTTAACATAACGAGTACGAAAACACGACAAAAGTATACTTGTTTGTGTTCTCATTGATTTATGAGTGTGAGAAAGAACAAAGACGAAGCTCGAGGTTTTTCCTGAAAAAACTAAAAAGTAGTTGTACATGTGACAAACGTAAAAACAAATTAAGAAACATATCTGTGTTCCATAGTTTACGATCCTAGACTCTTCATCCGAAAAAAATCAAAACACTCACGATATTATTATACCTTTAGGTTTTAGGTAAAATGCATAAAATAATATAAAATATCAATAGAAAGAGTAAAAAATTGAGAAATATAGGTAAAAAACTCATTTTTACCATTCCATTGTCATTTTACCCAAAACTTGTTCCAAAATCCTTATTTGACCTCCAAATTCAACTGTCTATTGCGGGAGGCATGAGAAACCATTCGATGAATGAATTCTGCTAAAAAGGTAATCTTCTTGTCCTCTTCTTTTTCCATCGATTAATTTTTATTTTTACTGGTTAAAAGTAGTTTTTGAGTCGGAAATTATGAGGGTAGGTGTGTGTAGGGATCACCGCAGGTGTCTTATATCGTGCCTTGTTGAAGCCACAGGTTTCTGCAGGCAGCCTTATGGCTGACTTGTGTCAATTCTGCACTGTGTATAAGCTCTCACCTGCGTCATGCACAACTCAAAATTTTCCTATGTATATTTTTCAAATAAAAAATTCCAAGGAAGAAAAACAAAGATGTTGACTTCTCGTTATGGCTCCAATGCAAGTTTTTGGCTGTCCGAATGTTGGAGTGGAGGGAGAGAGAACATGAAGATGACTATTACTTCATTAGGAATGACCTGGGCATGGTTAATGCCCTTCGACAGTGTGGGCTGCTGAAGTTTTTCAAGATCCAGGGCATGAGGTCCCAACTGAGGTTGCTTGAGTATTTAGTCCACATGTGGGATGTGGATCAATGAGTATTATATGTGGGAGCTCACATAATCTCTCTATATATCGAGGATATCTATTTTTTGATGGGATTATCACATCGTGGATCCCGTGTGACATTGACAAGAAAAACAGGTGGCAGTTTACCAATGAGTGATTATATCCACCAGTATTGTGATCCAGAGGCCGAGAGATGTAATGAAAATGTTTCCATTAGGGATGTCTGGGATTTACCCCTTCAGACTATCATTTTCACTATCTCACATATGGAAATGAGTGCATCTCCTCATATGGACCTCCAGAGTTACTTCTAGTATGCAGTGGAGTGTATGGAGCCCCAAGTCTTTAACTGGTGTGACGGGGTTCTTAGGAGTATGAAGAAGCAATTGACAAAGTGTAAGAAAGGTGACCTAAAACAATTTGGATGAGGGTCTATTTTGGTGTCCTTCTTCTTGGAGAGGGTTCCACACATGCACTTGCAGGTAGAGTGGGGCCTATCAGCCCCACAGGATGCAAGGATGAAAATATGGTGTGAAGTCATGGCTTGACACGTGACGAGCCCCATTGTCAAATATAATGACGTGTTATTTGATTGGTTGAGGCCCCAACTACTAATGGTATATGATTATGCATATGCTAGTTTGGACTTCAGAGGTGACCCAGACTTGGTTCTGCTTGAAGGTTCTCAATGGGGGAACTTAGGTAAGAATTACATTTTATTTTTATAATGTTTTTGTAAATTTTGAAATATGAAATGTTTTTTATGTTTTTAATCCAATGACTAATCAAAAAACCCTTTGAAAAAATAGATGTAGGACCACATCGACCTCCAGGTACATCCCCCATCTAGAGACGAGGGGAAGCAGTCAAGTTAGAAGAATTGGCTGCCGCTGATTACGAGGTGATCGAGCAGAACTTGGAGGGGTTGACAGTGGATGTCCCAAATATCTCTATTGATGAGATCCCGAGACGTTATCAACACCATATCGTGGGTATATCTGGTTCTCTTAGTTAACTGATCCATAGGCTGGCACGGGCAATTGTGTGTTATCGTGAGCAACATCCTTGATGCGTATATGAATCCATGTGCTTCACGTTTTTTATATTTTTTTCTTTGGACAAAAACACTTTTTTGTAAAAACTTTTATTGTTATATATACATGAGGCTTCTACCGTCTTACTTGCTTTATATACAAAATGTGATTGGATTTATAAATGTCTCAAATGTTTGTCTAACACATAATTAGCTAATGCATCTATTAATGTATTTAGACATCTAGGAATGTGTTGATATTCAATGTAATCAAAATGATGTTCCAATAGGAGAATTTGTAAATATACCCTTAACAAAGTAGGACTCTGGATAACATAAAAATTACTCAATTGTAGTACTACTAACTGCAAATCAAGTCGTACAACAAGATGACAAATTCCCAGTGAAACAACGTTGGTCAATAAATCGATGACTGCACTATATTCCACGATATTGTTAGTTGCACGACTGAGACAAACACTGTGTAGACTGATTAATTCCTTCATAGGTGCGTATATTTCCCAAGCAACAGATGCTAAGTTTTGAGTACTAGGACTAGCGCCATCGGCGAAGCCAATCGAGGGTAGCTAAGACACCGACATCTGGAAACCAAGCACAATGCAAGGTAAGAAGTTGGGGGTCTAAACCAAACAAGGAAAAAGAACACAAAAGTAGCACACAAGAGTACGATACAGTAAAAATACAAGCACTCATGCAAAGATAACCTAAGCATAGTACATTTTCAAGTAAAGCCCATTTATGGGTTCACTCAAAGGAATGCCATCATAATTCACTAACTCATAGGCTCCATTTTCCAACAATCGTTTGACGATATAAGGGCCTTGCCACATAGCCTCGAATTTTTTGGCCCCTAGTAAATCATGATCTTGTTCATAGAGGAGAACTATATCACCTTCAGAGAAAACACGTGGCTTAACATGCTTGTCGTATTGGACTTTAACACGTATTTTCTGAGTTTCAATAACCAGGGTGGCATCACGATGGGTTTCATCTAATTGCCTCAGGTATAATAGACATTCTTCTTCTGCAGAGGTGTTGGAAAGAAGTTTAATGACTAGCTTCAAATATGGTATCTCACATTCAACCAGCAGGACAACTTCGAAACCATACACTAATTGGAAAGGTGTAAATCCCGTGGCAGACTTCATGGATGTCTGATAGGCCCATAATGCTGAAAACAACATCATGTGCCAACTTGTCTTGTGAATTCCTATTATTCGTAGAAGCATAGTAATAAGAACTTTGTTTATCGCTTCAACCTGTCCATTGGCCTATGGATAATAGGGGGTTGAGTTTTCATGCCAAAGACCCAACTTTTCAGTAATTTCCGACATCATGAAATTTTGAAAATGGCTACCGTGATCAGTGACGATAGCTTGCGGGATTCCAAATAAAGTGATGATATGATTGAATATGATCAAGAATTCATTTTTTCCAGTATTATCGAATGTAGGCATCGCCTCGGCCCATTTAGTGAAATAATCCATGGCTACAATGATGTATCCATGCCCCCCAGCTGAGTGAGTGTTAGATGTTATGAAGTCAATGCCCCGTTTTGCGAAAGGACCAACGGAAATTATAGAGTGCAAAGGAGCGGGATGAGATCTTATCTTGTTATTGTACGTTTGACAAGCATGACATTTCTGGATGACAATAATACAGTCTTTAAACAAAGAAGGCCAGAAGTATCCTACTCGTAAGATCTTTTGGGCAGTGGCATACCCAGACATATGACCGCCACATGCTCCGGAGTGGTAGTCATTCGAATATTTCTTAGCCTTATCGTAGGTGAGACATCATCGGAAAATAGAGTCAACACCATGGCGATAAAGAGTGTCACCGAGAATTATGTATTGATGGGCTTGATACCGTATACGACAATGGTCTATACTAGAAAGGTCGGGCCGAAAAGTTTGAGTCTGGAGATAGATAATAATATCTCTATACCAAAATTCATTAGAACTGATCAGAAAAAGGGATTCGTCATGTAGGAAATCCTCTGCCACATTTTTTGTCTCAGTGGAGGGAAGGTCACACATCAGTTCATCAAAAACCAAATATTTATTAGACTTAGAGTGTTAAAACTCTAAGTCAAATTCTTGGAGAATCACTATCCACTTGGAGTACTTGCCCCCTAGCAATTGGCGCGTAAGGATATGCTACATAGGGTTGCAATCGAAAATAATAGTGGTTCTGTGTAATAGGATATAGTGATGAAAACGTTTGATAGCTTGAACAACTGCCAAGGCCAGTTTCTCCACATGTAGGTATTTGTCTTCAGTGGTCATGAGATTCCGACTCAAATAATAAATTACATGTTCGTCGTGCGAATCATCTTCTTGGACTAAAACCATGGAAATGGTAGAGTCTGAAACGGTGAGGTAGAGGAAATAGTCTCGACTATAATATGGTGGGAAAAGAAGTGGTGTATGGGTTAAGGCAAGTTTCAAAGCTTCAAAGGCTTTGTTTGCAGTATCGTCCCATACAAATTCGTAACCCTTCTTCAAGAGTCGATTAAATCCTAGCGTTAACTCAGCGTAATTGGGAATGAATCAACGCAAAAAGTTTGCCTTCCCTTGCAAACTTTGAAGCTAGCATAGTGTGGAAGGAGGAGACAGATTAAGGATAGCCTCAACCTTCAAAGGGTCTACCCTAACTCCATGAAGTGACACAATAAAACCTAGAATTCAGTCGGACTCCACACAAAAAACACATTTGTGTGGGTTTAAACATATATGATATTAACGACAACGAAGGAAAATAGCTCGGAGATGGGCTGGGTGATCTTGGCGACGCATGGAATGCACCGGTATATCATCGAGATATGGTTGTATTATGTGCTTGATATCATGAAAGGCATAAGACATGGTGCGTTGAAAAGTCACATTGGCATTCTTTAGACCAAAAGGCAGTTTCCGGTAGGTAAAGTTACCCCAAGGAAAAATGAAAGTAGTCTTGTGTTGATCCACGGGAAAAATATTAATCTAATTATAGCTGGAGAAACCCTCCACTAAGGAAAAGATTTATCTCCTAGCGCAATCTTCGACTATCTAGTCAATGAAGGGGGTTGGATAATTATCCTTAGGACAAGATTTATTTATATCCCTAGAATCGACATATACCCAGATCGTACCTTATTTCTTATTGACCAGAACTAGATTATATACCTAATCGATTAAAGCCACAGGATAGATAATGCCAGCCTTAAGAATTTTTTCAACTTTGAGCTTAATAGCAGTGGCTTTACAAGGGTGTACCGGGCGAAGTCTCTACTGAATGGGTTTAGCATCCGGGTAGGTCTTAATTTCATGCACAACAATATCAGGTTCAATACTCGACATCTCTTCATAGCTCCAAGAAAAAATGTCACAAAATTCTTGAAAAATGGCTTTATAAGTGATGAATTCATCATTGGAACATGAGGCTCCAATGTGAACATTTTTGACGAATCCAGGTATAATGGATATGTCAAGAGGAACGGTGAGTGAAATGTTACTCAGGTTCCCTTCATAAATAACATCGTGTGTTGACTTGGGAACGGAGAAAATAACAACAATGGTCGACATAGTCAAAATCCGTTGGTAACTCTCTATGGTGTGTTGTTCTAGGAAGATAATGGAATGATAATGTCCATCGTCCCATGGGGTGTCTTCCATGGATATAAATGACATGATCATCTCGTCTGTAGGAAATATTACATGAAACGTATCGGGAGATGAATCACAAAGAGAGGGAGTGGAAGGGGTTGTTGATTGAATGGATTGATAAGTGGACTCAACCAGACTTAAGGGAATTTGTTCACCATAGCGAAGATAATCACCGGGGTCAGGTACTATCCACGAGTCATGAGACGCAGGGGTTTCGTGAACAAAGGTGGAAATCATGTTGATTGAGGTGAAAAAAAGAGGTCAAATATTGGGTGGTGGGATTGGGAATGTACACATCAAATTTGAATATTTTAGAAGACCCACACTGACATTCTCATACCCAGGAGGTGTCTTCGAGATAAATGGTATGTTGCTAGTACAGTAATCAAAGTTAAAAAACGCTAGTTGGTCAACAATAACAACCTTTCCTTGGTGTGGGAAACATAACACACGGAAAAGTGTACACACAACTACACACATGGAATCAATCCAGCTAAGGCCAAGTGAGAGGTTATAGTAAATAGGTACATCAAAGACCTCGACCTAGACATTGACCGATTTAGCTTCCAACGTAATAAACAATGAGGGAAGAACATCGTAGGGCTTAAAACCAGAACCATTGAAGGCCTTAAGTGTATTATGTGCTTCGGTGAGGGGAGGAGAGCCAATGGATTTCCAATAGGTAACAAACATAACTCACTTCGAGGCACCCTCATCAATAAAGGTTCTATAGATATTCTTGTTCTCTATGACAACTTGGATCTGAAACACTAACTGAGGAGGTAGCCATGGAATGTGATCTTCCAGGTCAAAGATTATCAAATTTGTATCTATGGGATCGATTCCACCAATGGCCTTTAATAGTGCCTTCCATTGAGCGGGAAAACTTTGAAGGACTTCAAGAGCTGACATCATGGAGGGTGCCTGTGTAAGGTCTTCTACAATACCGTAGTTTTGAGCAGCACAAGCATGAGGATTAAAGGCAGACTTTCAAACAACTCCCTTTGGAGGGGGGTGGAGAATTGTGTCGAGACCCAGTCGTTCGAAATGAAGAATACGATTGGGAGGTGAAGTTGAAGGAGGTGGTTGAACCAACGAAGGTGGTATATCATCAATTTTCTCCTTTGAGGGAGAGTAATCTTTAGCCCGAGTTGCGATGGCAATGTCGTTCTTTTTTGAATCATCAGTACACATAAGGACATACGAAGTGGTGGAAGGAAAAGGTTGGTCATGAATGACCAACTAGGCTTGCTGCTAAGAAGGGAAAGGTTGTGACAAAATGACAGGTGTGGGAAGCTTACCGGTCCCTTGAAGGAACTTAGTGACCTAGACACGTCTTGGACAATATTTCATGTAGTGATCATCACCACAGATAAGGTACAAATATCAAGGTTTACGCTTATCCTCATCATCAACAGGTTGCGTTTTGGATTTTTCATATTGTGGGTTATTATTTCTATCCTCCTTGTTCTTACCCTTTCCTTTTTTAGATTTATTTTTGTCGGCAGGGGCAGATTGAATGGAGTTAACCTCATAAGTTTTGTCGATGGAAAGAGTAGGAGTCTGAGAACTTTTAACATTATAAGTAGTAGATTTGGGATTAGTGTGAGTGTTCGATGTGGATTTAGCATCAACATGGAAAGTACCAATCACACCATCAACAACATGAGAATATTCTGGGGTTGTTGAGGTAGCGGTGGTAGAAGGGCGAGGAGCGTCAGGGATCAAGTCATAAAGAGTTCCCATTTGCAAATAAATGAGATCTAGGTACTCAGTGGGACTGATTGCCCGTTCTTCAGTGAATACTCCACCCATGGAAATATCACGGGTGATTTTACTGATGAATGATTTGGTGAACTATTCAGCCAATAATTGATCAAGAAGGTCGATTTTGATCAAGTGTCTTCTCCACCTCCACTCATGAATGTAATCGGAAATGTGAGTGGCAGAATATTGCTTGAAGGAACTCAAAATATCGGTTGTAGGGGATTGGCATTTGGTAATGTGTGAGAAAATCCATGGATAGGGTATTGAAGTTGTTAAAGAAGCCTCGCGGTAATTCTATGTACCACTTTGCAATCAAACCTATGAGAGTTCGTTGGAAGAGTTGTAACCAAATGGAGTCATCCATCAAAGACTTGGATGAACACCAAAGGTGAAAGGTTATAACATGATTGTTTGGGTCTTCTCCCGGTCGACCGTCAAACTTGGGAATGTCATATGGTAATTTGGCTGGTATAACAAGCCAATGGGGAGAATGTAAGATAGGATCATTCAAGATTCTAGACAAGTTGGGTAAATCCAAAGTGGCTAAAAAAGGCAAGTGTCTATTCACGTGAGCATACTGGTGACTATGGGGAGGAAGTCCCGTTGGTATACCAGTAGGACTGTAATCAGTTTGCATGTAAGTGGAGAGTCTTGACAGATTCTACCATGGAGAATTTGGAGGGGTATAGCCCATAGGGTTTGGCTGGTTGGAAATTTTCCCTTGAAAAGGGACACTAGAGTGAACATGCGGACCCCAAGCAGTATTCAAAGAACCTGGATATGGCTGGCCCAAGTGAGGGGGTACAAAAGAGTTGACTTGAGGCTATTTCCCCCCAGATGATTGTGGATTTCCTTGGGCAAGAAGGTTCCAAAGTTGGGCTAGTGATCCTGGTGTGTTTTGTCCATACAATGGGTTATAGATTCCAACTTGAGGTTATCCTCTAAGTGGAGGTTTCCCCCCAATCTATGGTAGTTCCCTAGTCTGCGGTTGACCCCCAAATTGAGGTTTCCCCCTAGTGTGATATTTCCCTCCAACAGGAATCTGGTAACTAGAAGTGAATGGATGATGGGTGTTGCCAATTGGATTGGAGCCACTAGGTCAAGATCCCTTAAGAAAAGGTGGATAAGACCCTCCGGAGAGGACCTGGGAAGGTGTAGGAACAAAACCAAAAGCAACATTGTACCCAAGTGGAACAAAAAGTCTAGAAACTCTGGATGGAACTTGGGTAGGGACAACGATGGAAGGATTCAAAGTGTGATACCTAGGAGGAAGTGACGAGATAGGTATAGACAAAAGTGGTGTGCCAATGGGAGCTTGGTTAACCACCACATTCTCAGTAGGACTAGTTGTAGCATGTGGGACCATAGTATAATGGGCCATCTAGAGAGAAAAAGTCAATCTAGGACCAATTGAATGTGTGTCTGAAATGACGGTGATATTGCTAGTTGTACCAAAAAAATGATCTAAAGGTATCATGTAGGTAACAAATGTTTCGGGCAGTTGTGATATCACAGGTGAATTAGGGCTCGTCCCTAAGTTGCAGTAAAGGTCTCACACCGTACGAGGTGGGTTTCCAAATATGTCAGTATACAAAAGGGGATTCTTGACTCTAGGGCCTATATGGGGTCCAATCAGTATTCCAAAAGTGTCAACAACAATTTATCCTGATGAATTCATCCAGAGAATATGTCTCTCATATCCAAGAGGAAGTCAGAAAGCCTCTAGAGAATTGAAAACAATTTAGAAATTTTCTAAAGAGTCAGCTCTTTCCACTCGTGAATTTACAGTGTTCTGGACCGCTCTCTGCTCAATAGAGCCCTCCGGTGAATTAGGAGGCAAAGGGTGATAACCTTCTGGATCTTCTAGGGGTATCCCTTTCATCCTACGTGAACGCCATGGAGGTTCAATGTTGGTCGAACCAAATATTTTACGGAAAAAATCTATGGCCAACTACGGAAACAAACAACACTCGCTAATAAAATCTAGAAATCAAACCAAGAAAACAAACCTTCTTACTTCAAAGTCACTAGTTGGTGATGAAATCCAACGTCTCAAAGTCAAGACAAGAAGGGGCTAGGATAGAGCAGGTGTAAAATTTACGTTGACAACCTGCTTAACAAACTTACACCTTGGTGCAAGCTCCCACACATAATTGTGGGTATACTTTTTGAGGAACCCGAGTGAGTCTGGACAATGTCGATTCTAGGTACCATGAAGACTTTCCCCTCCACAGTCACCTCGTGTAAGACCATAAAGAGATAGGCTACTAAGGTTACCAAGAACAACAATGATGCCTGGGGAAAAAATCGACAGTCTGATCCATGCGCAAGCGCAGGGTATCTAGCCCGAAATCAACTCGAAAGCCTTCCACTCATAATTGTGGGTATACCTTCAAGTGACCCCTGTAATACGTGCAATATCTACACTAAGACCAACAAAACAGGGTGAGTAACTCTGCCAGCCTTAATGCGACCTCAGGTTTGACCCTTGTGTGAGAAGGGCTTCCCAGGATAAAATGTTTCCAATGGATTTCAACACTCCCTATCACAAGATGCTACAATGCGTTTTATGCTTTGGAGAGTGTGCCTCAAAACCTATTCCAAATTTCTAGCCTAACTAATGTTGGTGTAAAACAACCCTAGAAAATAAAAGTTACTAGTTAAATTTTACAATTACGTAGTGTTTTAGAGGGTTTTGTTTACGCAAGAGGGAGATGGACATGAAACTGATGTTGTATGATACCTTCACCCAATAATATGCAAGAAGATATGAATGATGCAATGTTTCAATTCAATGAACTCTAATTACAGTAGGGAGAAAGTATTTTTCCGGAAACACAAAAGCTACGAAATGTAATTTCTTTTTCTTGACTGAACATGATTTCAATCAATCATAAGCAATGAAATTTCCCAATTTGTTCTCTTGTAAAAAAAATTGAATGCAAATTTTTTTCTTATGAATGATTACTTAAAAAGAATAAATGAATTTAATCCTTCATTTTCAAAACCAAGTCAGGGATATAATGAAGAAAGGAAAAGTAATCAAAGAAAATAGATACTCTCAACAAATACCCAAATCAAATTTTCAATGAAGGTAAAAATAAAGATGACAAGAAAATGTTTCATTAAATGAAAACGAAAATGACTTTCCAATCAACAAGCAATCCAGAAAATGTAATCAATCCAAAACTGAAATCAAATCAAAAGACTTTCTATCAATCAAGCACTCATATCTAGATCCAAAGATTATATCCTCGTTGAAAAAAAAATCAAGAAGCAAAGAACTTGCAAAATTAAAAATAAAGACTTTCAATCTTTGAAAACCAATCAACAACAAGTCTTAAACTCATAAAATAGTCAAATATAGGATCCAAAAGTTCATCCCAAGTGATCAAAGAAAAACTGGGTGACAGAAGACAAAAATACTTAATCCAATAAATTCTACAGAAAACGTCGCAACCCAGCAGTAAGGTATAGTGCAAGGATTTGAGGTTTCTGTAGGCTAGCTATGGGGCAGGATGCAAAGATTCCGTATTGGTCTAAACAGATAGGGTTCGGCGATCCAGGGACGTCACAGGCTGCATATGGGATACAATGTAGCTATTTCTATAAACAAAGAAAAACTGGAAAAAGGACAAAGATTCTGAATGAACTTTCAGATCCAAAGAGTCTGGATGGATCCCCCACAAACTCAGAGACTGGATTAAAACAAAAGGAGGTAGGCTAAAGGAAAATGTATAGAAAAAAAATAAAAATCAAGTCGTATCCCTAGGGGAGTCGCCAATTTTTTTATTGGATTAATCGGTAAATGCGAACATAAACTGATCTGCCTAGATCCACCTAGATCTAGAACAAAACAAGATAGGACATTGCGCTTTCCCTAATCTCTAATCATTGAATTTACTATCAAAAAAGAGATGAGTGACATACCTTTGAATATCACTTCCTTATATCTTTTTTGTCCTTGCTCCACTCTGGTGCTCTTCTGATATTAGATCTGCAATGACAAAAACCAACCCAAGTGAAAGCAATAATAGTATATTCAATGAAAACTTATACATGTGATCAAGGATTCATGTAATAAAATGAGAATTATTTTATGGGAAAGAAGCATGCCATTGTATTATATTGAGTAAAAGTGGAAGATACAACCAAACATCCTTGATGTTGCAAGGTTCCCTTTCAGTGGCCCTTTGATCCAACACACACATTTGCTCCAAACTTGCATGAAAAAGATCCACAATAACTTGATGGACAAATGAATTAAAAGACATTTTTCACTTAACTCTTGTACATAATGTTTCTTAAAGGATTGTAGCTAGGAAGACTGTTGAAGAGACCTAGTGGAACCGGGCTAGGTAGGACCTACCAACTATCATTCTAGAACGATGCAAACGAACACGCGATCGATCTTAAATTAAGGGAATTTATAAGGTGAAAAACGCCCCACCTGTTCAAGTGGATCTTTGGACCTGTCGTCATCATTTTTTGGTATCAGAGTGCATACAACAAGTGTGCCATAAAAGAAAATAACATGCCACCTAGAAGAGGAGGCTGAGGAAGGCCAATTGCAAATGTAGCATTGCAACAAGAATTGATACAACTCCAGGAAAGCATGGAAGCCATGGAATGCCCCCCAACCTAGAAAAGAGAGCTCGATGCAGGGAATGTTAGTGAAAATGAAGAGACAATAGACAATGACCTAGAAAGAAGAAGAAGAGGAAACAACAAAAGAGAAAATGATAAGGGTGGTCACAAAGGTCGACGTCAGACCAAAAGTAGAGGTACCAATGTATGAAGGTAACTTGAATGTTGAATGTTGAGGATTTGATTGATTAAATTAATGTTCTAGATAAATATTTTGATTATGAGGATGTAGATGAAGAAACTAAGGTAAAGTATGTTGTGATAACATTAAAATGTCATGCAATTATAGTGGGATGAATTGCAAGAAGACATAAAACGAAAAGAAAAAGCTAATATTAAGAATTGGGACAAGATGATTACTAAATTTAAAAGTAAGTTCATGCCTAAGGATTACTAGTTAAATTTATTTAGACAATTGTAGATTCTATCTTTCTCCACAATTCTATAGAGATACTACAACCCCTAATTTCACATTGAAATATTTTATTTATATTCAACATTAAAATATATTTTGTTATTAATAATTTTTACACATCTCCCTTATATTACATTGTAAAAAGCACCTTTGGATGCAATAAGTTTTTAAGGAAATATTTATCCTTTCTATAAATAATTAGAAAACTCTCATTGTAACCAAATATATATTTTTCTAATAATTTATTATACTTTAGGAAAAATCCATATTTTCCTAATAGTTTATTATACTTTTTATTTTACTTTAGGAAAAAAACCAATATTTTTAGAATTCTTAAGCCCCATCAATCTATTTAAATGACTTTGTGAGAAATAAGTGATATATGAGTCTAAAGTTGAGGTTTTGTGTTGAAAAAATGTGTATCTAAAAACTTGGGACTTCGATTCCAATGCTTGTAGAGGCCATGGACTCTTTGGCCTTCAATGTGTTTATAAAATTGGATTCAATGTTCGGCACTCTATTAAGGACATGGATATTATGGAAAAAACTTTGAACTTTGAGTTACTAAATGTATTTAAAGATAATATAAATTTTTAATGTGAATCAAATTATATTTTAAGGAAAAATACTAAGGGTTTTAGGATTAATTCATAATCCACAAATTTAGGTTTTCGAATTACAATGATGGATGATGATACTCAATCCATGGTTTTGGGCTAAGAGATAATGACTTATGACAATTTCAATGCATTTAGATTGGAATATAATGTATTGGATTTTAATTCATTTGGAGGTTTCTCTTTTCAAGATTTAGGATCATAAGGTGCTGCCTTACTTCAAAAAGGGTTTTTTAATAATAAAGTAATGGATTTTTTTATCTTATTTTTGGATATATTGTGTGTGATTCAATTTTAATGTCCAAGGATTACTGATGGGATCTTCCCTAGGGGTGCAATGAGGGTTCGAAGGGCCCGTTAGAGTAATAATATTGTAGGTATGGTAGTCATTCAATGTACGGTGGACATGACCCACTGTGTTCTTATTTAAAAAGGTCACAATGAGGATTCGAAGGGCCTATTAGAGTAATAATATTGTAGGTATGTGCTGGCAGCCAACAATTCTGTCAAATTTTATCATAATAAAAGGCCATCACGAAGAGATAAAAAATTTTGTAGTTGCCTCCTTATAATTTCCAAACGTTTATGTCTTTTGGTTTTGTGGAGATTCATTGGCCTAGCTTATTATAAGAGTGTTTTGTTTTTAAATCTCTCATTTTTTTTGTTTAATTTCATGACTGCAAGCATGAAATTAAAACAAAAGTTTGGCTTGGGTAATCATTTTACAGTTTGTGGTTTCTTCGTTTCTTTTGCTAAAGAGATTACACCTCAAGGGGATCTATATGTTTTTAAGTCTTAAGTTTTGTAAGCTTATTGATTGATCCATTACCACAAATTTATTCATTATGGAAGATATAACTTAGTCATATCTATGGTTGATTATATGATTTTGATATTCGATATGCCTAATTGCACAGAACCTTGGATTAAAATTTGAAATATGCTTCTTTCTCTTACTAGTCATATCGCAATCCTATCACCCTGGTGTTAGAAAAACAGGACCGTGGAGCAATAAAATAAAACAAATGAAGAAAAAAAACACAGAAGATACACAATACAAGAGAGACACAGATTTACATGGTTCACCCAGTGTGGGCTACGTCCACCAGAGAAATTGCCAGGTCCTTCCTTTATTATTATCCAGCAAATGAAGGGATACAACCTACAACAAAAC
>SNQJ01S0000564.1:559680-575667 GCA_010110895.2 Picea sitchensis
AAAAAACACAGAAGATACACAATACAAGAGAGACACAGATTTACATGGTTCACCCAGTGTGGGCTACGTCCACCAGAGAAATTGCCAGGTCCTTCCTTTATTATTATCCAGCAAATGAAGGGATACAACCTACAACAAAACCCCTTGTAACTTCCTCTTCTTTCTCTCGCAGTCTCCTCTCTCAGAATACAATATTCGCCATCAATCATAGCCGCAATACATTTCCCTCATAAAAGAGGGTTGCCTTCTAGGGAAAAAAACCCTAACATAATCTCTACCGTTAGATCTGTGATCTTATAATGAACGGTCTAGATTTACAATGAAATTACAATATACATTTACAAGGCATTTTTTTCCTTCAGGGGCTTCACCCCCGAACCCCCGCTGGGGGCCCACTTGCCCCCAGATCCCCCAACCGGGCGGATAGCCCCTGTGGACCCCGTAGAGGGGGTACCCCCCCTCTGCACTCCCCCACGTGGAAGAGTGTACATACTTCTGGGGTGTAAATACTTCATGGGGTATAAACACGGCTGAAAGTAAAATACCTCTGAATCAAGAAGATAATCAGGCTCCACAACCAACACCTAGTATAGGTGATGCAACCGCACTCCTCGGAGCACGACCGCTTTTTCCTCAGGACCTTATTCTCTCTCCTCGGCCCGAAGAACTCAAAGGTTCTTATGATTCCCTATCGGGAATCTTTCTCACCCACAGATTCTCTTCTTCGCGATCCTCCCTTCTTTACTTTTGGAGGATCGGAACTCGTGACTTTGCGAGTTCAAAAGTCGAGCGCTACGCCCTCGGATCCCCGAGACCTGATATATCAGTCAACACTGACTTACTCTTTCCTCTATCAGGACTTCACCCTATCGCGACTTCGCTACTCCCGACACCAAACAATTGGTTCTCCAACTCCCGATACCCGATGTGCCGAAACGACGATGCGCATGTGAGTTGACTTTTCAATGGTCCCTTGTCTCATTATGACTTTGGACTTCACGGGTTCGCGAATCCTGACGTCCAATGATCGAAACTTTCACTATGAACTCCCGATGACTCACGTCACCTATCCACGTCACCAACTCCTATGGCCCACACTACTTACATAGCTGTCGGAATATCGTGTCTCCCGACTTCGTGGCTCCCGCTGTTAAATCTTCGTCTCTTCTCTCGCGAAACCCCAATGGGCGATCTCGCGATGGATCCAACGGCCCTGACTAGCTTGGATCGATGACTCTGCTCTTCTGTACTTCTAGTCTCTCCACACTTGTGCTGTAACTTTCTCTCACCTCTGGGAGATCTAACGATCCAAGGTAACTCGCGGATTCTCCTCGGAGAATTCCATCCATCCATTCAACTTTACGTAATCCACGAACAAGAAGTGTCTCTCCACGAGATTGGTTCCCCTGCTCGCCAACCTATGATGATTCTGCAAACCTTCCAGGCACGACTTTGTCTGTACCGTCCTTCGACGAATTCGAAGGCCTATCCTTCTTGAGCTTTTCTCACGACTCTCGAGTCTCTTCCAAAAACTTTTTGCACGCACTCCTTACAACAAATCTTCAACAATGTCTAAGTGTTGAAGCTTTGACTTTGCGCACTCCTGCAGCAGCAGTCTTTCGATGCTTTGCTTAGAATCACAACTCTGAGACTTAGCTTGGCCTGTGCACTCCTTGCACGACACTCTGCTCAACGACACTTCTGGGAACTTAGAACAAAAGTTATCCCTATCTGAACCCTTATGTCAACGCACTCCTTGCGGACAATTCAACTGCACTCCTTGCAGGAATTCTCTAGCTCAGAACAGAGAAACAATTGAAACTAATTCCTTGTTCCCTTCAGACTTCAATTCAACCATGAAATCACATACACAGCATATAAAAGAAAATGTATGACAGGAAGCAAACAATTATGAGCATAACATCAATACACAGAGAAAACAACACAAACCATGAAATTGAACCAAGATTTCTTCTATTAATTCAATTCTCTATACATGGGTGTTCTTCATACAATTCTCTGCATGCTCTCTTCAATAATGCTGCTTCATAATAATATAATGATACAATGAGGGTGTCTATATCCGTTTTCCCTCTTGGACTCTAAACTATTAAATCCAGAATTGATTTCCTATCTAACCACATTAAATCTATTAAATGCCGACCATCTACTAAGGACGAGAGCTATCCGCTAAAGGTCCATTACAATATACAAGTGCGCCTTCATAAATGGCTTCATAAAAAGACTTGCGCAACAATTCCAAAGCAATTTCAAAAATATGTGTTGGCTTGTCCAGCTGTCCTCCACTTCCGTGTTGGCTCACTTGATGTGTTGGCGATGCTCCTGCATCATACTCCTCTGCTTGAAAACTTTCATGGGCTCCTGTCCATGAGCTCTTCCATGGTTAGTCCATGCTTCTGTATCACTACTTCATTCTCCCAGCTGGCATCTTCCACTGGGTGATTCTTCCACTTAACTAGATACTCGAAATACTGCTTCCGCTTGGTCTTCTTACCCACTCTCTTGTCCAGTATGCATTGCATCTGTGGCTTCTCTGCTGCTGGCATCTGTTTCACCCACTGGATCACTGGCTCATCAGTCCTAGTGTCTACTTCTCCAACCCTGTATGGGTATAAATCTGCCACATTAAATATCAGAGATATTCTGATGTCATCCGGCAACTCAATCTCATAAGCATTTTCTCTGAATTTTCACAAGACCTTACATGGTCCGATTTTCTTCATTTTCAGCTTGTTGTATGTTCCCCTTGGGAACCTTTCTTTTCTTAAGTGTGCCAGAACTAGATCGCCAACTTCAAACTGAAGTTGTCTCCAATGCTGATCTACTCTGCGCTTGTATTCCTGATTTGAATCTATCATTCGCTGCTTCACTTGGTCATGAAGTTCTCTCATCACCTCAGCGAATTCCTCTGCACTAGCACTGCTAGTCACAGTCTGTTCTGAATCTCGCAATTCAGAAACTCCTCTCGGTTGCATCCCATATACAACCTGAAACAGACTTTTTCCTGTGCTCCTGTTAACTGAATCATTGTATGCGAACTCTGCCTGGGGTAATATGCTATCCCAGCTGTTATGGTGCTCTGTCACCAAGCTTCTCAGCAAGTCTCCCAGACTTCTGTTGAATACTTTCGTTTGCCCATCCGTCTGAGGATGATAAGCATAATTAAATGCCAAGTTAGTTCCTAGTTTCTTCCATAAGGTCCTCCAAAAATGCCCTATGAATTTTGTATCTCTGTCCGAAACTATGCTTTTCGGCAATCCATGAAGTCGAATGACCTCTTTGAAGAACAAATTTGCGATGTGAGTCGCATCGCTGGTCTTCTGGCATGGAATGAAATGTGCCATCTTCGAAAACCTATTCACTACCACAAAGATGGAATCAACACCTATTTGTGTCCTCGGCAAACCCAATATAAAATTCATGTTGATCACCTCCCATGGCCTCTCTGGTATGGGTAATGGCTGATAAAAACCTGCATTCTGCTTTCTCCCCTTCGAATGCTGGAAAATTCGACATCTGTCAACGAATCGCTTAACTTCTGCTCGCATCCCTGGCCAAAAATACGACTCATTCAGCTTCGCGAATGTTTTGTCATGACCAAAGTGTCTTGCTAATCCACCACTGTGTTTCTCTTTTAACAGATTCTCCCTCATGGAGCAATTTGGAATACACAGTTGATTGCCTCTGAACAACAATCCCTCCTGGATCATGTAGTCTATCCAAGGGCTTCTATCTCTGAGAACTGGATTCTCAGCTGCTTCATACGCTTTTGCAAAATCTGCATCTTCTGCGTACATGTCCCTGAGATTTTCAAAACCCAAGGTTTTGACTCAGAATTCCTGCAGTAACAAACACTTCCTGCTCAAAGCATCAACCACTTTGTTAGCAGTACCTGAAATGTGTTTAATCACAAACGTGAAATTCAGCATATATTCTACCCATTTTGCATGTTTCTAATTCAACTTCTCCTATTGAGTCACAAACTACAATGCATGGTTGTCACTGTACAATACAAATTCTTTCGGGATCAAGTAATGCCTCCACTTCTTCAACGCCTGTATGATAGCATAAAATTCTTTATCATACGTGGAGTATTTCAGCTTCGCCTCATCCAATTTCTCGCTGAAATATGCAATTGGTCTGTCTTCCTAACTCAAGACCACACCTATAGCAAACCCACTTGCATCACATTTCACCTGAAATGTCTTCAGGAAATCCGACAACACCAAAACCGGTTGTTCCGTTATCTTCCGCTTCAACAGATTGAAGCTCTTTGTTGTCCAGTGAAAAGTCTTATGCCACTTCTTCACTGTGTCCATCATTGCTGTGCTAATTCCACTGAAATTTCTGATGAATTTCCGATAGAAACTAGTTAAACCATGAAAACTTCTCACCTCGAAAATATTTCTCGGTGATGGCCAATTCTTGATCACTTCTACCTTATCTAGATCCATCCTTAATTCATTCGACGATATGACAAAACCCAAGTAGATGAGCTTTGTCTTCATAAATGAGCACTTCTTCATATTAATCAACAACTTCTCCTACTGTAGCTTTTTCATCACAATAGCCAAATGCTTCAAATGTTCAGCCTCTGATTTACTGTAAATCAGTATGTCGTCGAAATACACAATGACGAACTTCCCGATGAACTCCTACGGGACTTCATTCATCAGCCTCATAAAGGTACTCGACGCGTTTGTCAAACCAAACGGCATGACTAGCCATTCATACAACCCTTCGTTTGTCTTGAATGTTGTTTTCCACTCATCACCTTCTCTCATGCGAATCTGGTGATATCCGCTTTTCAAATCTATCTTTGAGAAATACTTTGCCCCACTTAGGCAATCCATCAGATCATCCATTCTTGGCAGTGGAAACCTGTACCTGATGGTTATTTTGTTGATCGCTCTTGAGTTAGTACACATTCTCCAACCACCATCCTTCTTTGGGCTGAGTACTGTTGGAACAACACATGGACTCAAGCTTTCTCTGACCAACCCTTTGTCCAATAACTCCTGGACCTGCCTCTTAACCTCTTCATTTTCTTGCGATGTCAACCTATACGAAGCTTTATTTGGAAAACTAGCTCCTGGTATGAGGTCTATATGGTGACTTACACTCCTCATCAGTGGCAACAAATGAGGTAATTCGTCCACTATGATGTCAGTGAACTCTTCCAGCAGTTCCTGAATCTCATCTGGTAAGTCATCCACTCTTGTGCTAGTCAGAACAATCCTCATTTTTCTGACCACAAAGAACTATGGATCTTCCTTCTTCTCCATCTCTATAAGAAGTTCCTTCCCACTCATGAGAAGTACTGTGTTGTTCACCTCCGACTTCACTTCCTTATCCTTTACCGGAAGCAACATATGGGTTCTCCCATTCTTCTCCAAGGTATATGAAGCAACATAATATCCCCTCTGCTCTGTATGCTGCCCTCTCTGTTCAACATATGGCCCTCTCTGTGAGGTACCACCTCTTTCAACTTTACCCTAAGGTTTCTTCCATTCCTCCTTGGGCTTTTAATATTTTTCCTGGGCAACCGACTTGCCTCTGGGCTGGCTTTTGCCTCAGCCTCGCTGACCTAGCTTATGACTCAGCTTCTCCTCTGCTTTAAGAGCCATCTGATAAGAATCCTCCACCATCCTGATGGTAACCATGCTTAATTCATCCTGAATGTCGTATCTTAGACCATTCAGATATCTGGCAACCTTCTCATCATCACTCTCCCGATGACCTGCTCTGATGTTCAGTCAATAGAATTCTTCAGTGTATTCTTTCACTGTCATCAGCTTCTGTCTCAGGTTCTGCATCCTCTTGAACAGAGTAATTTGATAGTCTCTTGGGATGAACTTCGCCTTCATCTTCGCAATCATTCTATCCCAAATTTTAATCTTTTTCTTGCCTTTACAGTGTCTGTCATCTTGTAGCTCGTCCCACCATAATGTTGTATGACCTTTCAAGCGCGTGACAACATGTCTGACTTTCTTGTCCTCTTCGATCTCTTCATAGTCGAAGTAGGTATCAAGAGCTCTAATCCAGTCTAGCAGCTCTTATGCATCCAGATTTCCCTCGTAGACTGGAATGTCCATCTTTTCCTTTGCCCCCATCCTGGTAATAGCTTTAATTAGACGTTCATTTGCTGCATCCTCAGCTGCAACTTCCTCCTCGCGTTCAGCTTCAATTTCGCTCTTGGAATCACTAAGATCCCCTGCACTAGCTATGTGTCTTTGAGTTGTTTCCATCTCCTCGAGTCTTGCTCGGAGATCTCTCATCTGTCTCTCCATTTCTGGATTTCCTGCTGGTCTGCCTCTTCTTCTCACATCCCTCTCCTCTAGATCAGGTGATTATCTTTCTCTTCTGGGTGGTATGGTGAATTCTTCTTCTATGCTACAGAATGAAAAGAGGTATTCCCACTCTGATACCACTCTGACGCAATCGCACTCCTCGGAGCACGACCGCTCTTTCCTCAGGACCTTCTTCTCTCTCCTCGGCCCGAAGAAATCAAAGGTTCTTCTGATTCCCTATCAGGAATCTTTCTCACCCACAGATTCTCTTCTTCATGATCCTCCCTTCTTTACTTTCGGAGGATCAGAACTCATGACTTCACGAGTTCAACAGTCGAGCACTACACCCTCAGATCCCCGAGACTTGATATATCAGTCAACGCTGACTTCCTCTTTCCTCTATCGGGACTTCTCTCTATCGTGACTTCGCTACCCGCGACACCAAACAATCGGTTCTCCAACTCCCGATACCCGATGCGCCGAAACGTCGATGCACACGTGAGTTGACTTTTCAATGGTCCCTTGTCTCGCCGGGACTTCGGACTTCGCAGGTTCGTGAATCTTGATGTCCAACGCTTAGAACTTTCACTGCGAACTCCCGATGACTCACGTCACTTGTCCACGCCACCAACTCCTATGGCCCACACTACTTATGTAGCTGTCAAAATATTGTGTCTCATGACTTCGTGGCTCTCGCTGTCAAATCTTCGTCTCTTCTCTCGCGAAACTCCGATGGGCGATCTCACGATGGATCCAATGGCCCTGACTGGATTGGATCGATGACTCTGCTCTTCTGTACTTCTAGCCTCTCCACACTTGCGCTGTAACTTTCTCTCACCTCTGGGAGATCTATCGATCCACGATAACTCGTGGATTCTCCTCAAAGAATTTCGTCCGTCCGTTCTCCTTTACATAATCCACGAACAAGAAGTGTCTCTCCACGAGACTGGTTCCCCTGCTCGCCAACCTACGATGATTCTGCAAACCTTCCAGGCATGACTTTGTCTTACCGTCCTTCGACGAATTCGAAGGCCTATCCTTCCTGAGCTTTTCTCACGACTCTCGAGTCTCTTCCGGAAACTTTTTGCACGCACTCCTTGCAGAAAATCTTCAACAACATCTAAGTGTTGAAGCTTCGACTCTGCACACTCCTGCAACAATAGTCTTTCGATGCTTTGCTCATAATCGCAACTCTAAGACTTAGCTTGGCCTGCGCACTCCTTGCATGGCACTCTGCTCAACGACACTTCTGGGAACTTAGAACAAAAGTTATCCCTATTTGAACCCTTCTGTCAACGCACTCCTTGCAGACAATTCGACTGCACTCCTTGTAGGAATTCTCTGGCTCAGAACAGAGAAACAATTCAAAATAGTTCCTTGTTCCCTTCAGACTTCAATTCAACCATGAAATCACATACACAGCATATAAAAGAAAATGTATGACAGGAAGCAAACAATTATGAGCATAACATCAATACACAGAGAAAACAACACAAACCATGAAATTAAACCAAGCTTTCTTCTATTAATTCAATTCTCTGTACATGGGTGTTCTTCATACAATTCTCTGCATGCTCTCTTCAATAATGTTGTTTCATAATAATACAATGATACAATGAGGGTGTCTATATCCGTTTTCCCTCTTGGACTCTAAACTATCAAATCTAGAATTGATTTCCTATCTAACCGCATTAAATCTATTAAATGTCGACTATCTACTAAGGACGAGAGCTATCCACTCAAGGTCCATTACAATATACAAGTGCGACTTCATAAATAGCTTCATAAAAAGACTTGCGCAACAATTCCAAAGCAATTTCAAAAATATGTGTTGGCTTGTCCAGCTGTCCGCCGCTTCCCCGCTAGCTCGCTTGATGTGTTGGCGATGCTCCTGCATCAATAGGTTTGATGTACTTATAGTTCCACATCATCTTATTTTCCTGCATAATTAAGACTCTAATTCATTATTCGAATAGGTAGCTGATAATGGTTTGGGTTTAAGGTTCATTGCACATAGTGGTTCACAAGCCTGCATGTCCTCTGGTTTTTTTCACTCAAAGCTCAAATTCACAAGCATGATAGCCTCCCAAGTCCATAGGAAATGGGCCTCTTTCGATTTTATAGACCTCTCCCTATTTTTTGTGTATTGAAAAATGAAACCTCCCTCTCATTGCATTTACTGTGTTTGTTTGATAACATCCATGTCTCCCATGGTTTGAATTGAACCTAATGGCTCTCAAGCCTTTCTCACCCACGACGATGCCATAAGAGATGTACATGCACATGGATGGGACATTTTCATCCGAAAGTTTGAGGGTTATAACCTGGTAGTTGTAGGGGATTTTGCTCAATCGTTTGATGGCTCTAAAGCCAAAATTAGGGATTTGCAACTCAAAGTAACCGAGGATTCTATAGAACGAGATACAAGATTGTCACAGGAGGGAAAAAAATGGTTCAAAAATGCCAAGCTAGAAGGCATTCCTTGGAGTTTGTTCATGATCTCTAAGAAATTGACTTGTTTCCCTAAACATGCACCTATTACTCTCCTAAAAACTTGATGGCACAGACTTCTTCTAATTCTTAAATATTTCATAACTTGTGAAGGTAGGTATGGCTTAGTGTTTTTGTATCACATTCGCCTGTTGATGATTTTTCTAGGATTCAAGCTAAATATGCCTTTCTATCTGTTGATGAGCCTGCATAAAATTTCCAAGTGTTATTAGAAACACAGTTTAAACCCTCTGTCTATCCTTTTCAACCATGGGCTTATTCAGATTCTGCTATTGTCGCATCTAGCTTAGATCGGGGATACCTAGGAAGATTTCATGTGTAGGAATAACTTCACACTACCCGAGAACACAGTAGAACCGCCTCTAAATTTAAATATGAACCCTAGTCCCTCTAAACCTACCACCGAAAGTCAAGGTGTTGATCCACATGGAGACCATGCGACCACTGAAACAAACTCTGTTGTTATGCAAAACCATTTGAGTAAAAAACCATGATATAATTCTATGCCCAAAAAATCGTTAGAGGAGGTAATAGATGTATTAAAGGAGAAGGTTTCTCCTGCTCCCACTATTGAGTCGAATTAGGGTTTTATTGACAAATCAAATGTTAAAAAAAATTGCAAAAAGAAGAAACAAGGTAATCCCGATTTGAGCTTTGTAAACAGAAGATTAGGCAGCTTAATATCTAGGAGTCTGCGAAATCGACAGCAAGATCGCTTGAGCTCGATCTCAGTGATTGAGGTCGATGATCACTTGACCGATGATGAGATCAATGAATTCCTTTCCCAAGAATATGTGGATAACCAGTGTCTCGGAAACGAAACCGGTAGTGACACTATACAATCTGATTTTGTTTTTGAACTACCTTTGTTCCTAAAAAATCAAGAAGGCTTCACTGGCATAAGCCATTATTTGAAGAAAGATACAGAAAATACCAAAGAAACCATTGCAGAGTACACAAAACCTTTGCCTCCTATAACACCTATACACTGCGAGAATTTTATTGACTGGGTAGAACGATACTACAAATACATACCATATTTACAGGCACAGTTGAAACATTTGGCAGCTCGAAATTCCTTGCTTGAAATAGAAAATCAAGAGTTAAAGGGATGCATCCAGTCCAACATAGATCGAGAAAGTAAAATTCCCAAACGAACCGGTAGTGTGATTATCAAGAACACAACAAATTTCGACGCTATCATTAACTCAGAATTATCAGACCCTTCATTGTCTAATCTCTAAAATGGTAAAAATGGTTTTGATTTTCTTTCATTTGATTATGCTGTAAAAATCAAATAGNGTAGTGTGATTATCAAGAACACAACAAATTTCGACGCTATCATTAACTCAGAATTATCAGACCCTTCATTGTCTAATCTCTAAAATGGTAAAAATGGTTTTGATTTTCTTTCATTTGATTATGCTGTAAAAATCAAATAGATAGATTTATTTTGATTTCCTTTTCTTAATTTATGACTAGCTACAGAATCTCACGATTCTGTAGCCAGTCTATTTCTAAATGTTAGTTTGTATTGTTTTCTAAAATTCAATTTCGTTTTTGTCATTTTTCAGGAAAATAACAATTATGATGTTATTCACAAGGAGAAGTAATCATGGATCATGCACTGCATAGTTTAGTATTTTCTCTTTTTGTTTGATAAAACTGTGGAATTTATGTAATTAATTTTGACAAACAAACTCCTACATGAGTGTTTCTTTGTTATCCTATTTTTGTAAAGAAATCTAATTTTCTGGGATTACCCTCTATCTTTCATGATAAGAGGTTGTTAATCCAAGACTAGTTTAATTAGTGGTTGTGGTTTAGTGTTAAGGACAACTTTTGTTGGAATACAGTATGGACATGTGATTTTGGGAATTGATATGGGAAAACAATTCACTGTTGGCCTTGAATTCACAAGCTAACTAACTAAATATTCACCTAGACCATTGATGGGCCCCCCAACAGGTCATGGCTACTCCTCAACAGTGAATCACAGGCTCAAGCAATACGATTTCATCATTTTAAATTAAAAACACAATTTTACACAAGTTTATGAAAAATGTCTTGAAACAACAAAAACAATGCTAGCTTAATTTTGAACTTAACTATCCTTCATTTTTTTTATACCCACTGTTGTGGTATTTATAGAGTTTACAAGTCAAGAGGTTGATCACTGGAAGGGTCGACCTCCTCTAAAAATAGTAAATTACACTAAATGCGTTTTAACCGTCGGTGGCTTCTAGAAACCAAGTGAGCCAATTAACGCTCAGAATAACAACCCAATCCAAGTTGTCAGAAGCTCAATAGTTGGAGGCCATGAGCATGAGCAAAACCCATGTCATTGATTTTCCCATCACAGGCCACCAATATAACAAACCTCAATTCACCCACGGTTTTAGTGCAGGATGGTTTTAGTGAGTTGCTGGATGGAAAAACGCCATGCGATTTTTCCCTGTGACACACAGATCGCGTATTATCTCATTGGAATCATTAAATCATGTTAAATTAAACTTGAAACCATCACAAAACATCAAGCATACGTACCTGGTATAAGCTATGACGATTTGATACAAGAATCCTTCAAAACTTCTTCAAAATAGTAAAATACACATATAATATCGGTAAAAAATGATCTAATCATCATTATTAATTTAACCAAATCGCGAGCCCAACAATTTCAAAACATGATATTTTTCATATATAGAGGAGATATAATGGTATACATGTGGTAAAAAAATCTGATAATATTTCACTATACTTTCAGAGATATTCCTTGTGGAATTTAGGGTTCTTGAATGCTCCTGAAATCAGTTTCAAACAAGTAAGCTTGGAATTTTCTTTATAACTTATTTTATCAGATGTTTCATACCTTGATATTTTGTAGAGATATGGGAGAGATATTGGTGTACATTTGGTAAACATTTCAGAATTGGACTTGCAAACTTAGATACATGGCATATTGTAAAATTTTGTTCTTGGGAAGAGGCCCAAAACAACAAGCTTTGGGAAAGTTGCCATTTGGAAATTCAAATTTTGGTTAGACCTATTAAAGGAAGAAGTAGTGATTAGAACTTGTGAAGATAGAAGAAATAAGTAGAACTGGTAAGGAAGAAGCAACATGTATACGCGATGAAGGAAGAAATAGCAAGCAAAATTGGTTAAGGTTAGTGCAACTGATAGATTGGTGTCTCTTGCTAATTTTGTGCTTAGTGGTGGGGATTGGTGTCTCTAGTAGATTGGTTTCTACAAATATCTGTAAGATATTGGTGTCTCTTATTAAGTTGGTGCTTAATGGTGGGGATTGGTGTCTCCATTAGATTGGTGTCTATGAAGATTATGTAAGATATTAGTGTCTCTTGTTAAGTTGGTGCTTAGCGGTGGGGATTGGTGTCTCTAGTAGATTAGTGTCTATGAAGATCTGTAAGAGTAGGTTGATTCCTACTAGGATTTGTACCAGTTGGGATTGGTGTCTCTGGTAGGTTGGTGCCTACAAATAATTATAAAGAGAATTTTTGTGGTCTTCTCCCGAAATGGTTTCCACATAATTATGTCCATGTTCTACTGTTAATACGTGATTGTTTTCTTATGGNTAGTATAAATGTGTGATCAATATTATTTTCTTCTTTACACTTGTCAAAACAAAGAGATAATTTTCATCTTCTAAATTAGTGTTGATTACTTCCTTATAATATCTTAATTTTCTCTTACTATTTAATTATTTATCGCACCACATTTTCTCCTTAAATTTTGATGTAATAATATTTTTAGTCTTATCCTTATTCTGCAATATGATCTCTACCTTTATTACCTAGTGGTTTAGATATGATTGGGCATCCTTGTGCCATGCTCGCTTGAGCTGAAGGTGGATTTGGCAAGAGTTAGAAGCAATTTTAGGAAGCCTCTTGGCTTCCATGTTGTTTAACGTTTTCTTATACATTAGGTATCTGGTCATAACTGTGGCTAATATTGGGCATCCTTGTGCCATCCCCACTTTAGTTGAAGGTGGTTTTGGCTAGATTTAGAAGCAATTTTAGGAAGCCTCTTGGATTCCATGTTGTTTAACTTGTCCTTATACATTAGGTATCTGGTCATCGCCATGCTCTCAATGGGGGGGAAGTTTTCTTCTGTGATGAGGATAAGATTGGGTGTATTTTATTTAATTTTGAGATTATAGGTTATAAAATTCTTTTGTATCTACTCTATATTTGTTCACGACTCTCTAGAGATATTACATCCCCAAATTTTGCATCTATATAAAATAATAAGAGTGCGAGAGTCAAAGAGGATTTTTTCTTATCCCATACCCAATGATATGTTGATTTACAATTGTTTTCAAGCCTATAATAATGTTTCCACCTTCCATTTATCCTTTTCTAATTGTTATAATTCCATTTGAGCTTGTGATGAATATCAATTCTGAGATTTTTGTATGAAGGCACTTCCTCCAAGTTGTTGTTGTCATATACGAAAGTATCATAGGAGATCTTATTAGATTTAATTATCATGACTATTGTTTTGTTAATATTAACAATCATACCCATGTTGGAGCATAAATCCTTGAGTATTCTTAGTTTCTTGTAAATATCATGGGGACTCCTCAACATAAGAACAATATCATCAACATAAAGAAGAAGAATGATGACTATACTAGTGGGAGTTGGGCCGACACAACTTGCTTCTTCCAAAAAGGGTAGGGGATAAGGGACAAACTTGCTCAACTCCAATATTGCAGTTAATTTATTCTAACCAGCCCTTAGTTTTCCTAAACTTGGAAATAACATTATCATACTACCTTATTGCAACAACCCTCAACTCGCAAGGCACTTTTGTCTCTTCCAACCTATCCCAAATGTTTTTCCTAGGTACTGTGTAAAAATATTTCCTAAATTCAACACAACAACACAATAGATTGGTTTTATTATTGCATAAATCCTCTACAATGATTCTAAGTGTAACAAGGTGGTCCATAGTTTAACGATATCTCCTAAATCCATCCTAGCCTTTAGCTCTTTTTCCATGGATTTCTAGCCATAGGATAATCTTATTTTCCAAAATAATTCCATATAACTTCTCCAAAATGGGGCTGATCATAATAATCCTATAATTAGAGGAATGTTTTTATCTCCACTTTTAAAAATAGGTATAATGAGCCTTTATATCCAGGGCTTAGGGAATCCTTGCTTGACTGCTAAATTGAAGAGCTTGTGTATGTGAGGAATGAGGAGAGGTCCTCTGATTTTAAAAGTTTCATCTTGGTAGCCTTCAATATCCTTAGCTTTCCCATTTGTAAGTCGTTTAACCTTGAACTTTATGTCTTCTATATAAAAAAATTCATCCTCTTTAGGAATGTTTGGAATGGTGTCCATGGCGTTAGGGAATTTGTAAAGACTTTTAAGGTAGGAATTCTAGTCCTTCAAGGGAATCATATTATTTTCTTTAGTTTTACGAATTATAATTTTCCTCCATAACTTCTTAGAATAAATATTAGATAGGTGTAAAATTCGCTCTTTATTTCTTCCCTACATTCAAGGGACTGCAAAATTGCATTGAAGAAGTGTCCAAAGTATTCCTTCCCTACATTCGAAGGACCAGAAATCAAATTGCTGAAGTTTTAAAAACTAAAAACATTGGGGGAACTTTCAAACAATTTAACAAAACAAAAAACTCTCTCAAGTTTGGTAAAGACCCTAATGATCTCACTGCTAAAAAATACGTCTACATGATTATGTGTTCATGTGGAAAACCTTACATGGGTGAAACTAGTTGTTCCATCAATATTAGAATCCAAGAGCATACAAGGGATATTAAACACAATCGTGTTCATCCATCTTCACTCACTGAACACTCAAACAAGACAAAACATCATATTTTCATAGAAGAAATTGAAATATTGGCCAAGATTGACCATCATCACAACAGAAAATTCAAGGAGGCTATCAAGATTGAAAAGGGGTTGAACAAAATTAATAGAGATTATGGCTGGAAGATCAACACAAATTGGATACCAACATTATCCACCAAGTGGGTCCAACATATGATACGATTCTTCTCCCTTTCTTGCTTTTCTCTATTTTTTCAATATTTGTTTTTATTATTTTGTATTTAATCCCAAGATAAATAAATAAAACTAAATCAAAAAATCAAAATTATGTTATAGTACATGATCATATACCTAAATAAAAAATATGTAATATTATAGTTTTAATATAGTATTATACTTAGTTCTTCTTCCTCACATTCGAGTTTCAACATATCTCATAAACAAAAAAAATCCCTGGGTTTTCTTTGATCGAGCCTCACAAGGTACTCCATCTAGAGGTTAGGTTGGGGGAATCATATCCCTCTCCACAAACCATACCATCTCTTTCAAAGCTAGAACTGTGCATGCCAAAATTAATTTCAATGAACTTATGGGTCTTAAACATGTCCTCATACTAGCCCTCAAAAGAGGACTTTCACATATTCAAATTCTCAGAGACTCACTTTTAGTCATTCAATGAATGAAAGAATAATTCACCCTATGAAATTTTGTGTTGTGGACTTTATTTTGGGATATAAAGAGTTTGCAAATAGATTTCACTCATATCTCCTTTGCTCATGTCCACGGAGATAAAAATACATAAGAAAATAGAATTTCTAAAGAAGGATTGGAATTGCCTAAGGGACTCTGGGAAATCCTTGAATGCTCTAAAGGAAAATCTTCTTCTTATATTCATGAACCTTGGTTTTAATTTTTTTTCTTTATCTGATATTGTGGATTAATGATCTAAGAACGTGTAAATTTCTGAATGTTTTTGGGCATTGTATGCATATTTTTGAAGAATATTGAAGGTATAATTTTTGGGAAGGGGACTATTGCAGGGTAATGATAGAAGCAAGAAAAATATTTTTGACTTACATACAACTATTGTTTTTCCTACAATAGAATTTGATGAAGATTGTTAAAGTCTCTCTCTATAGGATTGTGAGGTAATTTGGAATATCACTCAATATCTGTTGTTTTGATTTTGTTTTTCTTAATAAAATTACTTGACTTTTTTCCTTGGAAAAAAGTATATTATCCTCAACATAAAGAAATTAAATAAGCATAATAATTTTATTATTCCCCTTTAATATCAATTCATCTATTGATCATATAAATAAATTAAAATATATATATATA
>SNQJ01S0000564.1:580532-592648 GCA_010110895.2 Picea sitchensis
ATATATATATATATATATATATATATAAAGGGGGTTGTAGATCAAATCATTGTAAATCTATTGTTGTAACTTGAATCACCATAAATCGAACTACTGTAAATTTTAATCTTCCATTGCTAAAATTTGAAAATTTGAACTATTGTAAATCGAATCTCTTAAATTGGTATTCTGTAAATCGAATTACAAATTAAGTCGTGAGATTCTTAATAAATTTTCTATTAGTGGAATGGTTTACATTGTTTTTCATTGTGTAGAGATTTAATTACTTTAATGTAAAATTTTGCTTGTATTTGAGTAGAGATTTTGAATACTTGAATTACTGGTAAATTCCTGGATATGTAAACAAAATTATTTTTATTAATGAAATCATTATGGTTACTCAAGAACACAAATTTAATAGGATGTGGTTTTCTTACTTGTTTATCAATCAATTATTCAATTTCGTTTACGTAAATATATTGTTGTATTCGAATGGTAAATAACAATACTCATGATTATTGGACCGCTCAATTAGATGCACGAGCTAAGAAGTCAGATTATTAATTGTTGATGTTTCGAGATTTCTAAGGGTATTATTGCCTGACAATTAGTAAATTTACAGAATTTTTAAGTCACATAACCATGTTGGCAATCATTTCGGTATCTTCAAAGATTCTACATATCTTTAGGTGACCTTCTAACTAATCGTATCTCCTAATTTCGTTTTTGTTGGATTGTCATCGTGGAATCCGACCAACTCTTAATAATTGAAATTATTTATTGTCACTTAAATTTTGATTAAGGATATTTAGAATATCTGAACTTGTGATTAAATATCATATATACCTGCTACCGATGATTAATAGTGGACTACACATATAGATATATTTCAGTGGTGAAATCCAATTTTGGGCGTGTCGAAAATTATCTCACGTCCATCATCCATGGAAACGATATAATTACCCTCACAGTGTTTCTTAAATGAATTTTCCCTATGGCACTATGTATTAGATTTTAAATTGCTTAACACCTTAAAGTTATAATTCTTGTTTTCGAAATTCAACGAGTTATTACTACCCTCGCGACATAGGTTGAGTTTATATGATGTATTTTTCTCCATGATATAATTGTGTTCAAGTTTTTGTACGTCGTAGGCTTGAGACTTGGGGAGTTGTTATCTATCGTACCCAGTAGTAAGAATTAGCATTAAGTTTTACTTCCTTGCCTCAATCCTAGAACTTTGTCATCAAGATGTTAGGTAAGAGTTGTCAGTCGATGACTAAAGTTGGGAACGAGATTCAGGATTTTCAAATTTAGAAAATTTCGATCCATACTACTTGGTCAACATGTGGTGATCCCTGGGCATAATAGTTTAAGTGATCTGACTCGACTTTTACAACGAATTAATGCTCACAGGATGGTTTTAGATCTCATCTAGATAAAAAAAAAATTCTAAATAAAATCGACCTTTATAAATCATTAAGAATTTTTAAAATTCCTTCCTGGATGAATTCAAAGTTTGCATTATATTAAGACTGATCATTAAGTCAGTGGTGATTTAGATCAATCGTTTCATGCTAGATATTTAATAAGGGAACTTATAGCATGGGATAAGATTTCCTTATCTTAGTATTTAGGAGGATATTTCTCCTTTTTGTGAATTTGAGATTAGAGAAGTTATAGGCCTAACTAAAATATTTAAAATTCATAGCAAGAAATTAAAAATAAGTTCTAAATGTTCAACTCTTTCATCATATGGAAATATTATCAATATATATAAAAGAAACATATTTGTTGATTGGTTAATAAAGATTATTATATAGACTAAATTGGACTTGAATTGTGTCTTAAAATAAGTTGTTAATGGCCAAGGATGAGAATTAATTTTTAGAAGAAGTGAATAGTAAGCTAGTGTTATGACTCTTATATGATAAATTACAAATTCCTTATGTCGAAAATCTAGCTTTGATTTCATCAATCATGTTTTGTTTCAATTCGGCACAATATAGACAAGACCTGGTACTAGTCATGAGTTTTGTTCTTGGAATTTTTTTCCTCAAAAAACTTGTATTAGTTCTTGAAAGGAAAATTGTTGCCACCTATAATTAGTGATCGTTTAATACATGTTTACATTAATTGGTGACATGGCATATTAATTGACTTTAGATTGGGATTGGAGGTTAGTTTTAGTTAAATTATAGTTGTATCCCTTTTAAAATATAATAAATACTCGATAAGTACAACCTAGTCTTGATGAAAGTAGACACTGTTATGTTTTTAAAATATTGTTAACTAGATTCCTCGTTAGTTATGGTTTTTATATAAGGTGAACATGATGATATCCTAGACAGTAATTGAAACCGCTTACATGGTTGTCTATATATATATATCACTTATACTTGTGATTGATTCGATGGAGGTCGTTATAGGTAATAGAGATGTTTTTGCAATGATACGAATTCAAACATTGAGTAACTCTTATGGTGTGAATTTGATTGATGAATTGATAACTTTGTAATATTTTTATGAGTCGTAGATTTGAATTAATTGTGTCATTATTAAGTTCTGTACCTTAAAGTTTAAGTGGTTTAAGACAATAGATATCTCCATCTTCCTCAGAACAGTCGCCAGTCCTAAGACATTAAATGGTCAAAATCAATCGGATGAATCTTGGACTTGAGCGTTGATTATGTCTTGGAGGTCCTAACCCTGCAGGTAGGTTGGATGGATAGATATCATTGATTAGTGTTTTTGTTATGATTATTCTGTTAGTAGAAATAATGTTGTACAATGAAACTTGCAGTGTAGGATGTAGATGAGATTGATATGTGCAACATTGATGTATGTTATCGTTCTATATCACTTTTCCTAACAGTTGTTTCAAAAAAAAAAAAAAAGTCCTCTATTGTACTCACTTATTTTGATGTCGTAACGGAGGGGTTGCTACATATGGTATCAGAGATGGTTCAACCATGCAACATTGGATCGTTATGCATTCCACTATGTTAAATAAATGATTAAAATATATCACTAATTAAATTTTTAAAATTGTCCATACAATTAATCATGGTTAGAGGACGCAGGGGAAGTAGACAACATGGTGTTGGAGGAAGAGGTGTGACACCTTCAATAGTATCCACGCTAGAAGGGTTTTACCCCCGGGGATATGAAAAAATTACTGAGTAGGAGCAGGTTGTTGTGGGAGATGTGGTAGGTATGATGAGATACTTCCAGAGTGTGTCAGAGGCATTGATTAATTGCATGGATCAAGATGAGGGTAGAGCGTCTATACATAATGAGGGTTCATAATGCACTCTAGTTGGTAGCAGTAGCATGCACAGAGAACTCGAGAAGGTGAATTTTCTCGAGTTTGCAGGTGCCACAGATGACTCAATTGTCGAGGCATGGTTGGAGAATATGGAGATGTACTTTCAAATTAGTGATTACACCTCCAACATGAAAGTCCACATGGCGGTATTTCCACTGAAGGGGAGTGATATTCTATGATGGAATATGCTCCTACCTCAACTAAACATGGTCATCGAAGACATGTCATGGGAGTTGTTCGAGGAATGGTTCCTGGAGAGGTACTTGTTTGAGGAATTCATTGAGCACCAACTTAATGAGTTCAATGCCTTACGACAGGGTGGTCATATGGTACTAGAGTATGAGGCCAAATTCATGGAGCTACTTAGGTATGCTCCACATCTAAACATGGAGAAGTTAAAGGTCAAAATTTTTGTGTTAGGCCTTAACTTCAACATTCATGCAAAGGTGAGGATTTTAATGCCTCAGACGTTGCATGATGTAGTTCAAAAGGCCCTCATAGCTAAGGAAGAGATAAACAACGAGGGTTAGAGTAGGACTCCTTCTAGACAGACTAGACATACGTCATCAGGAACACAGCAGCATTAGACATCATCCAAACATACTTTAGGGCATCGAGATACACCTAAAGGATCTATGTTCAGGACACCATAATGACAGACTCCTCAGCAAAGGAATCCTTACAAAGGACCATAACAGCAACAACAACGTCATCCGTAGCAGAAGAAACATATTAGGCATGTTCAGCAGAACAGACTAGGATCACAAATAGGCCAACAACTTCTACTTTGGAGACCAGGAGAACTGGACCAAAGACTGGATGTTGGACATGTGGAGAGCCACATTACCAGTGAGACTATTCGATTGAGAATATCATAGCGGTCGAATCATCAAGACCTACTATAGTTGGAGATTTTGGCAAGGCCCATAGGATACATGCAGTGGTGAACAACCTCCAGGCTGAGCACTAGTCCACTATGCTCAAGATGTCAGGTACAATCGTTGACCAAACCTTTAGTGTCGCAAGCAATCGCTGACCAAACCTTTAGTATGTATATACATATGTTATATATATATATATATATATATATATATATATATATAGGTGCTACAGAGAGCTTTATCTCTAGTGTAGCACTAAAGATAATTAAGGTAAAGGCAGTCGAGCAGGACAAGTTCAGATACGTAGAAATGGAATCTAGTGCCAAACAAAAGGTTGGAGGAAAGGTTACGGACTGTAGCATTAATT
This sequence comes from Picea sitchensis, assembly GCA_010110895.2. Taxonomy (NCBI): domain Eukaryota; kingdom Viridiplantae; phylum Streptophyta; class Pinopsida; order Pinales; family Pinaceae; genus Picea; species Picea sitchensis. Next base: position 585,088 of record SNQJ01S0000564.1, read on the forward strand.
TGGGATATTTTGTAACGAAGGCCAACCTATATGTCATGATCCTAGGATCTTATGACATATTGATTGGTATGGATTGGTTGGTATTGCATGATGCGATACTCAACTATAAGATGAAACAATTAAGTTTGACGAATTCTTTTGGACAGAGTAAAGTGATTGTAGGAAGAAAACAAGGGGTGTCATTAAGATTTATTTCTTCCCTACAGCTACAAAAGATTATGTTCAAGGGGTGCAATATTTATGCAATATTATATCTAAACGAAAAGGGAGAGGCAGAAGGATTAAGAAACCTTCCTGTAGTGAAAGCTTTTGTAGATGTATTTCCATAAGATTTATTAGTTTTACCGCCTAAAAGGAGTTGGAGTTTGCAATAGAATTGAATCCTGGAACTGAACCGATAGCAAGAACTCCATATCGAATGTCAACTCCTAAATTGCAGGAGTTGAAAATGAAATTGAAGGAACTGTTGGATTTGGGACTTATATGTCCAAGTGTGTCTCCTTGGGGTGCACTGGTTATTATCGTGAGAAAGAAGGATGGATCATGGAGACTTTGTATTGACTATCGTCAATTGAACAAACCGACAATAAAGAACCAGTATATGTTGCCAAGAATAGATGATTGTTTTGAATAGATGAAGGGAGTGACGGTGTTTTCAATGATTTATTTTAGATCAGGATATCACCAATTACGGATTAAAGAAGAAAATATCCCTATGACTACATTTAAGACGAGATTCATACATTATGAGTTTACATTTTTACTGTTCGGATTGATGAATGCCCTGAGGATATTCATGAGTTTGATGAATGGGGTGTTCCATGAATACTTCGACACCTTTGTTCAAGTATTTATTCATGAGATATTGATTTATTCTCGAATGAAAGAACAGCATGAAGAACATTTAAGATTGGTCCTACAGTGTCTACGAGAAAATAAATTGTATGGGAAACTATCAAAATGTTATTTTTACCAATCGAAGATTCATTACTTGGGACATATCATATCTCGTGAAGGTATCATTGTGGATCCAGTGAAATTAGAGTCTATTATGGAATGTCTAGCATTGAAAAATGTAGAAGAAGTACGTAGTTATGGGTTGAACAGGATATTATCGACGATTCTTCAAAGGTTTTTGAAGATAGCAAATTCGATCACGGAATTGCAGAAGAAGAACAAGAAGTTCGTATGGACTGAGAAATTAACGGAATCATTTCAAAAGCTCAAAGATTTTTTTATGACATCATCGATACTAAAGGTCACCGACATGGAAAAGGAATTCTTGGTATGCACTGATGCATCCAAGGACGATTTAGGTGGAGATTTGATGCAATATTGTCGAGTGATCACTTAAATTTCAAGGAATATTAGAAAGCATGAAGAGAACTTCGCAACACATGACTTGGAGTTATTAGCAATTGTATATGCATTGAGAGTTTGGAGACATTATCTGATTGGACGAAAATTATAATTAAAGACAGATCACTATGGATTGTAGCATATATTTATGCAAAGTGACTTGAACACACAACAAAGGCGTTGGTCAGAATTACTTAGAAAATACGAATTTGAGATTACTTACATTAAAGGAACGATGAACAGAGTGGTAGATGCATTGAGTCGGAGACCACACATATTCTTGGGAACACCTCTTAAGACGAATCTTTGAGAAAAGATTCTAACTTTACAGATCGACGATCACTGGTATAAAGAAGTTAACGATAATATTGGACATGATACCATGATGGTACCGAAGTATGAAGGTTATTCATTAGACAATGATGGATTGTTGATATTTAAAAGAAAAATTTATGTACCTCCTAATGTAGAACTAAGCATTTTTATCTTAAGTGAAGCGCATCGAGTAGTGTACATGGCTCATCCGGGAGTCACGAAGATGAAGGCAGACCTTAATCCTTTATTCTTATGGAAAGGAATGAAAGTGAACATAGTTAGTTATGTAGCGAGGTGTCTAGAATGTCAACAAGTGAAGGATGAACATATACATCCAACAGGATTGTTACAACCACACATTATTCTGGAATCTAAATGGGAGGTAATTTCGATGGACTTTATCGTCAAATTTCCACTAATGACAAGGAGGAATGATTCGATTTTCGTGGTAGTGGACACTCTGACGAAGAGTGCACACTTTATTCTAGTACATATGATGTATCAGGCACTAGACATAGCAATAGATTGTCTTAGTGAGATTGTGAGATTACATGGAGTACCAAGAAGGATCATTTCTGATAGAGGATTGGTGTTTATAGGACGGTTTTGGACCAGTTTCCAAGAGGCTTTGGGAACATATCTGAATTTCAGTAAAACATATCACCTTGAGACAAATGAAAAATCAGAGAGAACGAACCCGATTTTGGAGGATATGTCGCATATGTATGTAATGGATCAACACAAATGTTGGGAATATTTCTTGCCACTAGTATATTTCACATACAAGAACAACTATCAGAGTGCGATTAAGATGGCCCCATGTCGTACATCGTTGAGTTGGGATCAACTTGAGGATAGGATCCTGGTAGGACTAGAAGAGATTCAAGAAATGGAATAACAGATGCAATCGATAAGACAGAGGATTAAAGAAGTGCAATATGGATAGAAGAGTTATGTTGATGCGCATCGCATTAACCGTAGTTATGAAGTTGTGATGCAGGAGCTTCGTCAGTAAAGCACACGTGGAGAGACAACTTAGTGCCCTAGAATGCATTTTGAATCATTTTGGAATCTTAAATGCTGACATTTCCTGCAAATATTTTTTGCACAGATTGAAAACTGAAGAAGATCTAAACACTGGAAGTTGAACGATCACGAGAGATCTGGGAATTTCACTCTTAGAATTTAATGTAACGATGCTTAAGGGGTAGTTAGTTTTTACTTCAAGAAGATAGGTAGTCAGAGGGAACCCTAGGAACCCTGTGGGATAAGTAGACGTGTTGTATGCCCAAATGAGGTTGTTGATGATTAGGCTATTAGATACAATGGTAGATGCAAATTAGTAGGAGATTGTTGTGATTTAGTTGTTGCTGAATTTTAGTTATTGTTGTTTTATCATAGTTGTAGTCATTTTACATTTGAATGAAGATAACAGAGGGATATTGATCCAAATGCGTTGTGTTGTTGTTGCTTAAACTTCTCTGTTATTTTGTGTTCCATGAATATATGAGTTATATTGTTGAATGTATGAATCTATGAAACATTAGATAAGTTTCACTTGTTTCTCTTCCACAAGCTTACACAAGGAGTCTGTATTTTTCGAAAGGAGTGTGTTGACAGAGTCTTACTTGACTCAGAGCTCAAGAGAGATAACGTGAAATTTGTATGTAGAGTGTGCATATCGTCCGCAAGGAGTACGTCGACAAATTTTTGAACCAAAATCTCAAGAGGATTAGTTCGAGAGGTTGTTCGTAGAAGTGTGCATGAAGGTTTGTTGCAAGGCATGCACAAATCTAAAATCCAACTAAGTGTCGAAGAAAATCATTTAAAGCGTTAAAGGTTCGTAGGGAGACAAGCTCCGAAGAGTTAATGAGAGAAATCTTCAAAAGGGAGGAGCCCCTTAATATTTTCCCAAATTAATGATCAAGATCCCTTTAGGAGGAAGTGGGATCATTCCAGACCATTAGATATGGGAGATTTGCATGGTGGCTAGCCATAAGTTCTTACGGGAATTCATAAATCGAAAAGGTTTGGGTGTAGAAGGGTGAAAACCTTCAAAGTCTAAAACTGCGAAGAGATCCCAACCATTGGTCTGTAAGGACATGCATCACCATTTCGCGAGATTTGAAGAAGAGTTGAGGGGAAAGAGAGATCTCCCGAAGAGGAGAAAGGGGTGAATCTCAGTCGTCGATCAAGAGAGGCATGTAGCACTTGATTTAAGATTTTGGGTATGGAATACTTCAGAGGAGAAGAGTGTTGAGACGTGTGGAACTCTCGAAGACCAGAGTCTGAATAGATCATAGTCGTTGGCTGAGGGAGAGATGAAAACCGTAGATCTGATCAGGTGATTTCGTGATTTGGGATCCAGATGAATAGGGTGTAGTTGTTGCTAAGAATGTCGAAACCCGAAGTCACAAAGTGCTCAGGAGATTGAGCCTCAGGTCATAGCTAAGGTCGCATGTGGTGAATGGCTAGCATAAAGGGAGCTAACGCTTGAAATTTCAAGATTTTAAAGAGCTAAGGAAAGGGGCATGTGGGTTCCATATAACCTATGCCTAAGGTGATAAAATGGCCTGTGTTTAATTCAGTTGGGGCCAACAAGTCTTATAGGATCTAATCCAGCTCAGATACTTGAATATCCTTGACTAGGAGGTCACGCATCCCCAAGGAGAGAAGGGGGTTCTGCATCAAGTTGGTGACAGAGTTTTCTTGTGGGTAAAACCATACAAGAGTTCGATCAAGTGTGGAAAGGGTGCTAAACTCTCTCCTAGGTTTGTGGGACCTTTCAAAGTTTTGGAAAAGAAAGGACCCATGGCATATCGAATAGCCTTGCCTGATTCTTTGAGGCGTATGCACGATGTATTTCATGTATCTGTATTGAGAAATTATGTTAGTGATCCTTCACATGTTATTGACATGAGTTCTTTGCAGGTGTCAAATGAGGGTGCTCTCATGGTGGAGACAATCTGCATTTGGCACCATAACATTTGACAGCTATGACGTCGAATAGTCAATCAGGTCAAGTTCTAGTGGGAAAACTATAGTCCACTTTTGGCTACCTGGGAGGACGCATATGAGATGCATACAAATTTTCCTTACTTGTTTGATAGATTAGACAAATAGATCTATGTCATATATGTTTATTCACTTGCATTTATATATTGTAGAAACTTCAAGATGAAGTTTAAAACAAGAGGGGGTGTATGTAACATCCCACTCTACTGAGAAAACTTTTATTGACTTATTCTTTGAGGACACTTGCGTGCAAGCGATCTGGTTATGGTACATTGTGATTTCATTTTGATTATGGATTATACATGATGATGCTGATGATGTGTTGTGACTTATTGTGATTTGATGTATATGTATTGGAAGATGCTATTGACGAGTTTTCCTGAGTGTGCAGGACACATGACAAGTTATGGATGTTGATGGCATCAATGGACTTTCGTGAACTCCGGATTGAGTCAGGGAGTGAATTGTATTTTGATTGAGTATTTCATTTTATGCACTTGTGACATATGATTGATTACAGTATGAGTTATGTATATGGATTATTGACATGATTTTTTATCAGTGGATGCAGGCTTGACGATGCTTTCTAATCCGACTCACATAAGGAGTAGAGGGGCCATGCACAGAAACCAGACATTGAGAGAGAAGTGTGGCAGTGTCCCTGTCATAGCCTACTAGCACACCCACCGTGGTCTGAACTGTAGGTTAACGACTACCTAGTTTGAGAGGTCGACAATGTCTTGAGGGCAGACTAAGATAGTCTCTCATGAAGATTCTAAAGGGTGCACAATAAGGTGGAGTCCTTATTCCTTATAATCACTTAGTTTCTCACATGGTCGACCGAGTGGAGTGTTGACTCCAAGAGTTGGACAAACTTCCAAAACCAGTAAAAGGCAAGTGGCACTCTTGGAGCACAGAGTTGTGTCTTGAAGGGCACTTTACATAATTAAAAAATTGAGTCAATAAATCTAGGTGGCCTAGAAAACATTGAATTGATAAAACCTTGTCGGATTTAAAATAATTAAATTAATTATAAATCCAAATAAAAGTCTAAGCCTAATTCTAAGACTAAGCCTAAGTCTAAGTTTAATTAGGGGACTAAAATTAAAATATTAAATAAATAAAAGAATTGAGATAAATCAATTTAAGGAGAAAAATGAGAAAAATCTAAAGATTGGATAGAATGCACATGTGTGCATGAAAATAATAAAAGGGATTTTTAAAATAGAAAGAAATCAAATATGAGAGAGTAGGTGTATACATAGAATGGTATATAAAGTCAAGTTACCATTAGTCTAACTACAAGAAGACTCATATTCTAACTCTAACTAAGATCTAGTTAGGACACACTCATTAAATGAGAATCTGGGGAACAAAGGGACACCAAAGAGAGAAAATAGGAACACATTGGGGAATGTGAAGGAAATTGAATTTTTAAATAAAATAAAATTGGTAATTACTTGTGCAACTTGGGGAGAGTGTGACAAGTGTGTGGGTAAATAATCATAATTAAATTAATTAAAATGTTAATTAATTGTTCTTATGGACATGTATCAGTGAGGACATCTCTATAAAACAAATGGTGTATAAGGGAAAGGGCCCCACTTAATCTTGGTAAGGTTATTCTATCAAAATTATTGTGGACTGTATTTTACTTGCGAGAGTTGGGATACCAATCCTGAAGGAGTGGAAGCTCTTCATTGTGAGGCAATCTTGGAGATATTGCATTTTGGTTTTTGTGTGTTGCCCCTTTGCAACTCGGGGGCTAAGGAGAAAGAAGAGTACCCCTATCATTGGTTGGGAGGTACTAGTGAGGCTTTTGGATTAGCAGGCATGAGAGAAGGATCGTCGTGCAACTACTCAGGATTGAAGATCATTTTGGTTATTGACATTTGTGGTTCATGGTATTTATTTTATGGTCATTACTTAGAAATTTAGATTTGTTATAGAATAGTTAGGAAAGGTAGAATCTTAAAATGTTGAGATCAAAATGAAAGGACCCTTTAATTCTATCTATTGAGGTATTTTCAATTATTGGGATCTAAATTGTTTAATTGAAATACTGAAAATCCTATTGTTGAGATATAAAGGTGGTAATTCAATTTATATATATAAAAAGGGGGTTGCAGATCGAATAATTGTAAATCTTTTGTTGTAACATGAATCGCCATAAATCGTACTACTGTAAATTCTAATGTTGCATTGCTAGAAGTTGAAAATTTGAACTGTTGTAAATCAAATCTCTTAAATTGGTATTTTGTAAATCGAATAACAAATTAAGTCATGAGATTCTTAATAATTTTTTTGTTAGTGGAATGGTTTGAATTATTTTTCATTGTCTAGAGATTCATTCAGTTGAATGTAACATTTCTCTTGTATTTGAGTAGAGATTTTGAATACTTGAATTATTGGTAAATTCCTGGATATGTAAATGAAATTATTTTTATTAATGAAATCATTATGTTTACCCGAGAACACGAATTTAACAGGATGTTGGTTGCTTACTTTCTTATCGATCAATTATTCGCTTTCATTTATTTAAATCTATTGTCGTATTCGAATGATAAATAGAAATACTCATGATTATTAGACCACTCAATTAGATGCACGAGCTAAGAACCCAATTACTAGTGAGTAAAATTACGGGTTGAATGTCTATACATTTCATTTAAAAGGTAGTTATAAATTATAAAGAGATTTTGAATCATATTACTAATTGTTGATGTTTCAAGATTTATAATGGTATTATTGTCTGACAATTAGTAAATTTATAGACTTGTTACATCACATAACCATGTTGGAAATCATTTCGGTATCTTCGAAGATTCTACATATTTTTAGGTGACCTTCTGACTAATCGTATCTCCTAATT
>SNQJ01S0000565.1:10770-28077 GCA_010110895.2 Picea sitchensis
TCAGAGGTTGAAAGGACGGGATGGAAGGAAGGGAAATACCTACCACTCTGGTATTGCTAGGGCGCACCGGCAATGGTAAAAGTGCAACTGGTAATTCCATCCTTGGGCGCAGGGCCTTTAAGTCTGCTTCCAGTTCTTCGGCTGTTACAGCCACTTGTGAATTGCAACAAGCCCAGCTGAAAGATGGTAGAAAATTGACTGTCATCGATACGCCAGGTGAGGATCATATTTATTTATTATTTAATCTGCTTCCAATCAGATTGGTTGAATTTTTGTATTTTATGAACAAGACTTCTTCAGATTATTTTCTTCTTGCTTCAAGGTTTTAATAGTTGAACATTTGCCTATCTTGGGAGGTTCTACAATTATTCTTTTCATTTCATACGAACTTTTAGACAGTCGGAAAGAAAAGTTTCATGTCTAATTAATTAATTTATTTGGTTAGGTATTAAAGTAAATTTTTATTGTAATAATAAGTTTTGGGTTATATATCTATTTTTTTTTTGTTATTTTTTAAGTTGATCTATGACTATGGGTTATGGGTTAGTAGAATCATTGTTTTTCTTTTGATTGCAAAACCACAATTGGGTAATTCATTTTCTCATTTTAAGAAAGTGGATTTTCATTCAAGCCTTCCTATTTATAGCAGTCTTGACTCCATAACCCAATTACATAGGACTTGGTCTTGCTAATTCAATCATTTGTCTTATTCTAAAAAAACCATCAAAAACAATATTTTCTAGGGTTTGCCCCCTTCTATGAAAAATATCCAGCCTAAACTGAAATGAAGTATTGATATGGTCACATTGACAAATCTTCCTAAGTTCCCTTAGGGTTGCACTTTCTTAAAGGATGTAACATTTGAAGTGCATATTTGAGAGCTAACAAGATGTACTACATTAGGCAACACCAATTTTAGGAACAACTTGTGCTTGTTCGTTTATACCTTTGCTAGAGGCCATCTTCATTAAGATGTGGAACTATGTTGCTATCATAGATATCACATTCAAGGTAAACTATATCTTTATTATATGGTTTGCATTTAGCATTACCAGGGAAAAATGTGGTGTAATGCCTTCCCTCCAAGGCGTCCTATTTATATTAAGGGGGGGATGTTGTGAATAGGGCTAACCTTATTTTGAAATCAGTATCTACAAAACCACTCACTTCTATATCTTAGTCAAGGTGAACTTTTATTTGAGCTAGGTATCCATACAACCACTCTCACATGTATTTGCAGTATGATCTACCTAAGATGTTTATGGAAAATAAATAAAGATAAATGAATTTAACTAATCACACCACACTTTCTAAATAAAAAACAAACTTAATCATACGTGGCAATGATCATGCACTTGAAAGGACAATCATGTATGAATTATGCACATCTTGTTTCCATGAATCATTTCTTAAAAAAAAACTAATATGCAAAAGAAAAAGATTGTTCATGAAATCAAATTACAAAATTAAATGAAAACATATGAAATAAAAAACTATCATGATCTATTTGGAGTGAGCTCATTTCTCCCAAGAACAAGGTAGAAAACTACTCTACACTATTGCAAACTAAATCAAATCATAGAACTAAAGAATGACAAATTATGTGAAGAGAAATGTCAAGAACTTCATTATATTCCATCATAATCTGGACATATCCTCAAAGAGTCGTCTCCTTGGAATGGGGAGGGAAATGTTTTTTATACAAAATCTAAGATAAATAATAATAAATTTAGATCCACATATCTCTCATGTGGTTACAACCATTTGCTAATAATTAACAAGTAATATCTCTAAAAATATTCCCAAAAGTATCTTTCGAATATTTGATGAAAAATCTTCCATGATTCTTGTCCATCCAATATGCTTGATTGATCCTACTAAATCTTCATCAAATCTAAGGGTTGAATGGGAAATTTGAATTTGAGGCTAAATGGTAAAATTTGGCATTGTTGGAATCTTCGAATATACTTGTAAAAATAACCAAACTCACCCAACCTTAAGAATAAACATATGGAACCTTAAGGATATGGAACCTAATCCCACATATAAACATTAAAATGGTCTTAATACAAGGTTACTGATAAGCAGAAAATGATTAAAATTCAAGGAAAAGGTTGGTAAAAATATGACATTTATGAGACTCTACACCACTCACATTTGTACTTCATCATTATGATCTGTGCCCTTGTTTAGTTTAAGGGAGGTTATTGAGAATGATGTAATCCTCCCATTTCACCATGGAAAAATCATATTGTGTCATTAGTGAATTTGGTTAGGCATTAATTTAATATTTTATTGTCATAATACTAGGTTTTGGTTAATGCCAACCTAATTTACTAATATGTGGGCCCATAACCCCTCTTAGGTGTTGAACATGTTGGCATTGATGTTATGCTAAGGAATTTTCAAGCAAGGGGGAGCATCCAAAGATATATATATATATATATATATATATAGGTTTACAAGTATAATAAAAAATGGGGGTGCACGTGAAAAAGTAAAAAGTGAATTTTACTAGTATATTTAAAAGTGCACATAAATAAGTCAAAGAAATATTTTACAAGCCTGGTTTCAAGTCCATGGTTTTGGAAGAAAAAGTGTACGTGAAAAAGTCAAATGAAATATTTTGCAAGCCCTTGATTTCATTTTCGTGGTTTTGGAAGTAAACATGCATGCAAAAAGTCAAATAAATATTTTACAATTGGTTTTACAATTGGTGGTTTCAAACCCATGATATTTTACCATGGTATGTGCAATGATGAAATAAAAAGAATTAAGTATGCCCTTTTGAAAAAAGACATAAATTGTAACCAAAGAGCCATATCGCCCCAAATTTGTCACAGATCGAAATCTGTAATAACAAATTCGTCACAGATCGAAATCTGTAATAACAAATTCGCCAGAGCCATATGGGTCCATTGTTTGAACCTGACTTTGATACTATAATGTAACAACCCCTAACTGATCTGATGATTATTGTTACGTGGAAAACACATAAAAAAAATTCTCTCCTAACTAATTTATTGTAGCTTACTAGCTATGAATTACAACCAGATTTAACTATTGTTTATTACGATTAATTGAATGTATTTATTGTAGAAATTTAATGACAAAAATTAACAAACTAATATTATGTCATACACTTAGCAACCTACAAATAACTATCTTGCGTGAACTCTAAAATGTCTAAAACCCACATTAAGAAATTACCATAAGCAGAAATACACATTGCTAAGTAATTATGCAACGAAAATAAACACAATGAACAACATTCATCCAACCATGAATCACTCAAAAATTTAGGCAAATGACAGGGAAAATCTCAATGTGGGGAAACCCAATGAGAGAGAGAGATTCTATTATTCAGCTTCAGGAAAGTACATATCAACAACAATAACACATTTCCAGCCAAGAGAGAAACCACTTACAACACAAAATCTGTCCCACCACAATCTGCCTTGAAATCTGTGCCAAAGTCCATACAAATGTACAGATTTACTAAAAACAACACTTTGTAAAATGTGCCCAAAACATGCTATTGTACCTTCTTCTGTATGGCCAACCTCCTTCAGCAAATTCACCCAAAACTGCCTTGAAAACCATGCCACTTCTTGCCTCGATTTTTGTGCCCAAATTTGTTGTTGTATGACCTATACAGATTCGTACAATACGACCTGTCCCAACAAATAAAAAATAGCAGCACTCTAAAAACATAAATACCTTCCTTGGGATTTGTGTCCTAGCTCTCTTGGGAAACATGCCCTCCTTGTTGCCCTCTTTCCTCTCTCAAGTTTACTCAGAAATCTCTCAAGCTCCTACTCTCAATGTGTCTTGCACACTACCCAATGCATTCTTTTATAAAATATGAAAGTGACCTTTTCCCTCCAAAGTGTCTTTTCGCCTTCCCTAAACCTAAATCTAAAGGCTAAGATCTAATATTGCCTTTACAAGATCAAGGGCCATGATTCATTCCCTCCAAAATAAATCACTTAAAATATTAAAGTACATTTCATTGCATTACATAAGTGCACTTTATGAAATAAAGACACTTTAATATTAGAAGGTACACTTTATTAAAAAGTCACTTTAATAAAATAACCACTTTACAACTTTATAAAAACCCATTACAAAGTTAAGTGCCTAGTAGTGTCAATATAAGGTAACATCCACATACAAGATAAAACATGTGGAATACCTCTCGAGCTAAAAAGATAACACTCCCTCTTAGCAAGGGATGTATTCACTGCCATCTCCATCATCTGGTCCCATCACATTGTGCGCAGTGGGAGCTCCCTCTGAACCTGGAGCCATCCTCAACACTTGCACAAAACTCAAACTAGAATATCTTCTCCTGACAGCTATCTAGAACCTTGAGCTCCTTGCAGAATCCACTCCACCCTGAGCATTGGTTTGACCACACCAATTGAGCCTCCTCTCGATGCTCATAAGAGACTCGCTCTCTTCTCTAAGAATGCAAGACTGAATCCTTGGGCCCACCTCAGTATCAAGAGCCTCCTCATGCTCCTCATCCGACGTTGAATCATACACTGAAGGTTGTCCCCGCAACATATACAACCTATCCACTCGATCACTAATCAATTGCAGTTCCATCGGGTCCACTCCCTCCTTGCAGATAAAGACATGTTCCCTCTTGAACAATGTACAATATCATACATCCTCCAAGGCTGATACTGAGAGCAAGTTAACCCTCAACCCTGGAACAAAGAGAACTCCATCAAGCTCCAGGAATCCTCCATACTCGAGTCAGAATCTAACCCTTCCAACTCCATGTACAACTTGCGCCATACCACCTGTTGGTCGAGACCTGTCTCTGTGATAATTAGGAATAATTGCCAGATTCCCGTCATGTGGCAAGAGGCTCCACTATCCACAATCCATCTGATATCACCTCTAAATCCTCCACTACTTACACTGGAAACTAGGGTAACCAAAGAAAATTCCCTGTCATACTTGGAAGCAAAGTCCTCCATGGTTGTTGTAGCACATGTCTCAAGCCCCTCCAGTTCCTTCTTCTTCTTCCTCCTCTTAGGACAATGAGAAGCAAGGTGCCCCAACTGGTTACAACAATAACATATGAATTTACTCATGTCCCTCCCATAACTTCCTTTCTTCTTTCTCTTTTTAGTAAGAGCAACACTCTCATCAACTCCATCTATCTTCAGTCCACTGCTTTGAGATCCTTCTCGGATCTCCTCCTGAGTGAAATTGTCCCACAATCTGTTCCAATATGGAAGATGCTCATGACCCACCACACACTTCACAGAGACTTCCCATTCCTTGGTGAAGCCTTTCAAGGCTTTCCTTACCAACTCTGAATCCGATATGACCTCTCCAACTACAGTCGGCTCATATTTCACTTGATCTACCCGGGTAAGATAAGAAGAAACACTCTCCTCCTTACCCATCTTGACATCATGCAGCTTATCCTTCAAGGCCATCTTCCAGTTTTCATTCTTTTCCTCAAATAAGTTCTTAAGTGCATCTCACATCTCTTCGGTTGTCTTCTTCTCAGCCAAGAGTGGGATAAGGTGATCCTTCACCCCATCTAAAATAATCCTCTAAGCTTTGGCCTCCTTGACCTCATGCAAATCCAAAGCAACAGGATCTTATGTGGGAACCACAACAACATAACTGACATAGTTCCAAATCTTGTTCTTCTTGAGAACAACTGACATCCGGACCTTCCATTACAAATAGTTGGAAATTCCATCCAACCGATCCTCAAATCTAATACATGCATCCATATTCCCTGTCACAACTCAAGGAAAACAATCACAAATTCCCCCCCTTCAAACTTGCCCAAAACTCTCACTTCTCACTGTCACTCAGAGCCCAAGCTCTGATACCATGTAGAAATTTAATGACAAAAATGAGCAAGCTAATATTTTGTCATACACTTAACAACCTAGAGATAATTGTCTTGCATGAACTCTGAAATGTCTAAAACCCACATTCATAAATTATCATAAGCATAAATACACATTGTTAAGTAATTATGCAGCGGAAATAAACACAATGAACAACATTCATCCAACCATGAATAACTCATAAACAAAAATTCCTTCCTTGGTATTTGTGCCCTAGCTCTCTTGGGAAACATTCCCTCCTTGTTTCCCTCTTTCCTCTCTCAAGCTTACTCATAAATCTCTCAAGCTCATGCTCTCATTGTGTCTTGCACACTATCTAATGCATTCTTTTATAAAATCTGAAAGTGAAATTTTCCCTCCAAAGTGTTTTTTCACCTTTCCCAACCCTAAATCCAAAGGCCAAGATCTAATCTTGCCTTTACAAGATCAAGGGCCATGATTCATTCCCTCCAAAATAAATCACTTAAAATATTAAAGTACATTTCACTTTATTATATAAGTGCACTTTATGAAATAAAGTTACTTTAATATTAGAAGGTACACTTTATTAAAAAGTCACTTTAATAAAAGAACCACTTTACAACTTTATAAAAACTCATTACAAAGTTAAGTTCCTAGTAGTGTCAACATAAAGTAACATCCACATTGATCAAAATCTGGACCAGGGGTCAAATTTTAGCTCAAAAATCAAAGTTCTCGGAATTGCCTCAAAACAAACGGGTGCGTAGCCCTTGTCGTCACGAACCCAACGCAACTCGTTTGGGTTCAAACGGGCGTCGGATGAGAGAGATATCACAATCTGTTTGAATCGCCAAACAGGCAAAACAATTGTGTTGACTGTATAGTCCGTACATGTTGACGTGGCAGAGGCCATACGCTGACATGGGAGAGGTCATACGTCCATGTGGCAGATGATGATGTGGCATTCGCTCATTGGCAGATGTGGTCGAATCAAATTGTGACACGTGGCATGGTCTTTGGCAAATTATGAGGTGCCACATGGCCCAGTCGTGGGCTGCCACGTGGCACCATGGTATAGGTTGGTTGGTTAAAACATTATGGAGTCCATGGGGATCGAACCCCGAACGTCCCCTAAGGTTCTGCGCTTTGGTAGTGTGTGGGCTACCACTAGCCCACACAGTGGTCCTTGTAAGTTATATGGTTTTTATTATATTTGAATTGGATTAATGTTTAATATGGCGGGGGGTCGGGCAGGGGCTTAGCCCCAGCCCGTGGTTGTATGTATTACCACATGACCCATTATATATATAGGAATGCGCATGAATATGTAATGGAGCCCTCGGTTTTATTGCATTTAACATATGACCATACAGTCCCGACCACAGAGTTTGGTGCGCGTTTTGAAAGGTCAGCCTCCAGTTCCACATGACCGCCGCCCATATGACCCTGCCACCATATGCGCATGGGATTTTGGTATTTTAAATGGTTAGGCCCCGGTCTTATGTATCGACCCATATGACCTTAACCTTGGCGCAGGGGTAAATTTGGTTTCTAACAAACGATTAGCCCATGGTTTCGGGTGCTTACCCATGTGACCTCGGCCTTGGCGATTAGGGGTTGGGCGTGCCCTAACCGTCCTACAGTTTGCACAGTTATACAGTTGCACTCAATGCTAGGTTTTAGCACACATTTTTGAGTGTGTTCTTGGTTGAACGTATGTAGGTGCGTTTTGGCAAACCAGAGACAACAAGCTTGAAGGAAGAGAATGGCAGGAGGCCTATCTTCTTCATTTTTTGGCCAAATGAGGTGCCATAAAAGCCCAACTAGGGGTTTTTGGACGTTCTGAATCCATTGGCACTATTTTCAAAGCCATTTGAAGACTTATTTTGCAGGTTTTTAACCATTTAAGTTTCAGGAAGCTCCAGGGAGCTTGAAGCCCTCATTGTTTGAGGTCTTGCTTAGATGAGCCTATGTTTGTTTTCTGTGATTGAATAATCATTTTTGGCTAATTATTATGCTCTGAACACTTTGGGATAGGTTTCAGATCCATTTGATGACTTTTACAGGTGTTTTTCCAAAGAGAAGCTCAGTGAAGCTTATGGCCACATTTAGAGGAGGTCATGCCCGGATGAGCCATGATCCGTTTTCAGAGTTCTATTAGTCACTTTTGGGGTTTTTATGTATTATAAACCCAATGGTACAGTCAGAATTTCCATTGGAGTAGAGCAGAAACTTGTAAAAGAATCTTTGACAAATTAATCCTAGAGAGTCAAGTCCATTGATGGAGGCTCAAGGAGATGTAGCCCGGAGAGGGGTGAACTCCTTTATCATGTTGTTATTGTTGTGAGTGTTTGCTGGTTATTATTTGCTGCAAGTTATTTTTGTTGTTGTATTTATGAAAAAAACATATTTAATCTTGCAAAGACCTCACACATAAACATTTAAAAGAAGCATGAACTTAACAGATAATTTTATCTTGCATATTTTAACACATGGAGCAAGGTCCTGTAAAGTTTTATTTTTATGAAGTAGAGGGTGCTTGCATAGCATAACAAGTCAGCCCCCTATTTTCAGATCACGCATACAAGACAGAACATGCGGAGTAACTCCCGAGCTAAAAAACTAACATTTACATCATGCTAAAAATGACAAGAATGTAGTTCAAATAACTCAACATGGTAGTATATAATCTTCGTCAACCACATAGTTAACACATAGCAATTTAACTAAGAAATACAACACATAAACAAATAAAACACTTATATTTTAATTCAGTAGTGAAAACAACTACTTGGGATGGATGTTCCACCAAACCATACACTTTTTGTTACAAATATCAACAATAGGTCATCCTCGAGTTAGGGATAGCAACCCACAAAAGAGGGTGGTTTCTTGTTGTCCCCTCATAGCTCAGAAAACCCACAACCCACTAGTATTCTCCCACAACTATCTCAATTTTTCACCAATTCTCTTCCTCTCGACCTACCCAACCCAAAGAATGTGCCCCTTCACTACTCTCAGTCCCTCAGGTGTCCCATTAATTTATTAGGGTCTCTCTGACATATGTAACCGAGAATCTTTCTACTGGGAAACTCAAGGGAACTCACTGTCAGGAAAACTACCACCAAACAATATAAAACACATATTTTTATAATGAAACACACATATGAGTTCACTCTTTAGGCATAAAAACCTGGCTCTTCAATATTTAGCTCCAAATCGCTCCAACATGCTCCATAATTTACCCTCCATGATTTCTTCAACTCCAAGATCTTGTTTTCTCCTCTCTTCTTGTTGTTCATGTAAAAAATTGGTTGTCTAAAACTATTGTAACTACCCATACATATTTTCCTCTCTTTGTCTTTCTTGCTTGACTCACACACTTCCCCAAGCTGATTGTACTTAGACCCCATGCTCCCAATAACTATGGGATGTGACTTCTCACACCCACCCTCTTACATGTATTCAATGATTGGATTTGGGGACACTCAACCATAAAATAGAAGTTTAATACATAATGATAATAAAATATAGGAATGTGGGTGGAATTAATAGACATGGGTAATTCCCTCTTGGACCCCTCTCTTAGACATTCTCTTAGACCCTCCCTTCTCTTATGGATTAATTCAACCCCCATCTCTATCTCTGTCCCCCTAGAAGTTGACATCACATATTATTATTAAAACTTAGAAACACAATTCACATATACATTGTTTTTCCACGACCATACATTATATCTACATTAAGCATTAGTTAAATTGGGGATTATAGCAGGGACATTACAAATTTATTGTGGAATACTAGGATGAGAACCACCACCAACTACATGGCACCCATGCAATAGTGGAGATTGTGAAGATAAATTTGTGACATCTAGGACCCTTCTATTGTCGACATTGGTAGTGTATTGGGGTGGAATCTTTTCTAGATGATCAATGTCATGAGTCCCATAGAACAAATTTTTGATCTCCAAGTGCTCTAAAGTTATGGATTCATCCTCCAAATTATCCTCCTTTGTATTGTTGTCCCAATTTATATATGTTCTATCATTCTTCATATCTTCACAATAATGAGACAACAACCTCATGTTCTAGTGTACTTAAGCCAATTTTTGAGCTTAGTGTGCATTCATGATGTTTCTCTTCACATTGTGGGTGAAGTTGTAGGTTATCCAACACCCATTTGAAAAATAACTATTGAAAACCTATAGTATTCATCCTATATTGATATTTGACTACATGAACATTAGTAAAAACTCCAAGACAAAAAGAAATTGATGATGTCAAGGGGAAACAATTTCGAATTTCAAAATATTGTCTTTTATTTTCTTTTGTCACTTATGTAAGTTGACCATACTTTGTGATGTATTGAGATAGAGATGATCCTATGGTAGAGAGTGGGTTCCAAGACAACCTCATGGGTTTTTGAGCTCTGTGAGAGGATTTTCATATCTCTGGATAGGTTTTCCATGAATTCCTGGAACATGTTTTAGGCTCTTGTTGGTTTTACAATATTTTCGGTCATCAAATCGATCGTCACTTTGGATGTAGTCCTGGCCCTCCCTCTCATATCTTTCCCTCATGTTTTTCTCTAACTCTCAGAAAACCCGTTCGTCTAACTTTAGATTCCCTAGCTCTTCAATTTGGGGTAGATGGCCTTTATTGTTGAAATATTGTAACTGCAAAGAGTATTCTATTTATTATTGATGTATTATTAATTATATCAATCCCCTTTTGTGGATTGATCATGTCGGGTATTGTTAATGACCAAACCCCCTTTTGTGGATTGGTTAAACCCTAATTGTAATAGGCTAAATGAGAAGTCGACCCCCAGAATATATTAAAGTGATTATAGCCCTACCAGTGAAAAGACACCTCAGTTCACACCTGCCAGATTGTATAAATAAGAGAGGCCAGCACCTCATTTGTTCACTCACTCACTTGTTCATCAGAGCGCAAGTTTGGAGCTACAATTGGAGAATAAGAGAGAGAGAGGCGCATACTTGGGAGAGGAATTTTTGTATTGTTTGGTTTATTCTCTTGCCATTGTATTGGCTATCTATATTAAGGAAGTTTTTGATGGTTTTTCTCCCCCATGAGGGTTTCCTAGGATAAATGATGTGTCTCTTGTGATTGTGTATTTCTCAGTGATCCTATCTATGCTATGGTTATCTAGTGAATTGAAAAGAAAACTAATAATATCTTAAACTCTAACATGGTATTAGAGCTAAGTTGAAGAGAGAATCTTTCACAAGAAGAAGAAAAACATCAATGTTGTCGTACATGAAAAATAGGGCTTTTTATTGAAGAAGATTTCCATCTTCAAAACCATCTAGAAAAGTGTGCCCTAACCCAAGGAATTATTTGACACCTTTAACATGCCTTTTCAGTGGGTAGATCTCCTGAAAAGTGAAACCCTAGTTTTCATAGGTACCAGAAAACCAGAAGCACTAGTCCAAAAATCCGTTAGTCAAGTTTGAGGTGGTAAAATTTGGATTTTCAGAAATCTGATTGCACCAACTTACTTGCCTCAACTCAGCGCATCTATCCCCTGGATTAATTTCAAAATTTGAAGTTTTAAAAATTAGGGTTTCCTGAAAAAACCCTAAGTTGCAGTTGCAGTTGCAGTCTCAGAATCAATTGCAGTATCAATTGAAGTTGCAGTATTAGTTGAAGTATCAGTCGTAGTACCAGTTGCAATCACCCTTGAAGTTTTTAAAAGTTGGTAATTATTATCGTTGTTACCAGATGGTGCCATTACTTGCAAATACTATCAGAAGTTTGTACTCACATATGTTTAATGGTTAAGATTTAAAGGGTAATTGCAGGAGAAGGGATCTCTTGTCATAGATCCAAAAGGATCTCAAGATCCAACACATTCAGAGGAATAATGCAACCCAGGTTTGATTATTCTAAATATGCATCTATTTGTTATGACATTATTTTGATCTAGGTTGCATATTGAAGATATGACCATCATACTAACCTTTGATCAAAATATAAGTCAAAGTATTAGATGGATTAAAGTTGAGATCATAGAGTTTATTCTCTAACCAAACCTTCTATCAATATATCATATTGTCTTAGTACAAGAAGACAGGTTGAAGAAAGCACTCATCATCTTGAGTGAAGGAGACTTGGAAGAAAAGCAACACACTCATTCTTGAGGACAAGGCTCCAGGTTCCAATTTTGATTAATTAAGTTGATAAGATTCAAAGATGCACTTGATAAGTTGATGACTACCCCTTTACAAGTAAACACTATAGTTGAGATAACAGTCCTTGAAAAGTATTATACTTGGTAGCATGTGAGCATATTGAGATAAATGCTTAATGTAATCATTTTCCTGATACAACTAACATATCCTCTAGGAGAAACCTCTTGTGTTAGTTCCAGGTTGCTATGGAGGAATGTTTGATCACAACACTATAAGAGTGTTGACCTCTTTTCGTATTGTATTTCTTTCTTTTGATCTTTACTCTAGACAGACCATAAGTGATATCTCTAAAGGAGCTACTATGTATTCGTGCTATTGTTTTATATACTATTATCAAAAGGATATTATTCTTGCTTGTTTTTTTGTTGACCTTGTTTCAGGCCATAGGTGATAACCCTGAGGAAGTTATAGTGAAGGTTGTAGAAGGAAACATATTAGATGCGATATGAAGCAGACTATGTACATGACCATATACACTCATGTACCAAGAAGATGAAGAAGAAGATACCTTTTGAGATTCAGAGTATCTCATATGAAGATTGATTTTAAGGAGCAGAAGGATCCAAAGATGAACGAACATTATAACAAGAACTCACAGTAGACTTGTTCAAATAAGAATGAAGCCACTTTGACAGGAAGTAGAATTCACTTGAATTTGGACTCAGTTTTTCATATTTAGAATTGGTATTCAACACCAAGTATACCCTGTAAGAGATGATAAATTCCTTGTAGACTTAGAAGAAGTCAAGAGTAAGCTTGACCTCAGAAATGATCAGATGAAGAGACAACTTCTGGGACTGGGAGACAGATGCAGTGAGAAGACTAGATCGTAGCTTCAAAAATTTCTAGGAGATATGAAATATCCTTGGAAGATTCCCTTGTTTCAGTAACAGAGAAGAAATCCAGTCAGAAAGACTAGGATATGAATTCTTCCATGAGACTAGAAGAGAAGTCAGTATTGACATCCAATATTGATCTATACAGATCAAGCATGTTGCAGATGTACAAAGCCTGATGTGTGTCCAGAGGATTCTCCCAGCAAGAGGGAGAAGACTATGATGGGACACTTACTCCAGTTATTGAAGAAATAGTTCCAGTATTTATGAAGACAACTAGAACATATATAGTATGAGATGTAGGGGGAGAAATCCCCATATTTAAAATCGAGTGGCAGTTTTTTCATTACATTAGTTGGGTCATGGAGACGTGACTACAATGAAATATAAAGTTACCTCCATGAAATAAGAAGAGCTAGCTTCATTATCAATTATTGAGCCACTCTCAGTTTCAGATGAAGTTGTTGCCATGATAGAATAAGAGGAGTTCCTCTCAGATTTTAGCAGCCACAGTAAGAATGAAGCAGTCATTCTCAGCCTCAGAGTAGCTGCAGGTGCAGAGTCCTAGATTCCAGAAGGAACAGTTGTAGAGAGAGTAGAGGACATACTCCCAGACAACGAGATAGATAGTGCCTTGCAGAAAGCACATAGAGCTAACACATGTTTGTGCAAATTGAGTTGCAATTGAGCAAGTGTACCAGATTGATACAATGTAAACGTGAAAATTTGGTTTGAATATTGAAGATAGAAATACTCAGGTCTGCATGTTGAAGGAAGCTCTGTACGTATTGAAGCAAGCTCCTAGAGCATTTACAGTTTCCTGAAGAGCTTGGAATTACCAAAGAGTAAAGTTGATTCTAACCTTTATCTCAAGGTTATGAATGATGAGCCAATGATGTTACTACTATATGTAGGTGATGTATTATTGACAAAATCTCATCATAGACTGCAGAGGAAGCTCGCTACAGAGTTTGAAAAAATATCTAAATGCATTATCTCTTAGGTTTTGAAATTTGGTAGAGCACACAGAAGATCTTCCTTAACCAAGGGAAGTATGTAGTTAAAATGAAGAGGTTTGACATGTTGAAATGTAAATCCATGAACACATCCATGGAAATAAAGTTGAAGCTCCTGGTAGATACCTCGTCAGAATTGGTTGATGCTACCCTGAACAAACAAATTATTGGTTCAGTGATGTATCTGATGAATACCAAGCTAGATACATGTTTTTCCTTGAGTTAGTATCTGGTAGAACCCAGACATGTTCACATTGTTGTTGCAAAACATATGATGAGATACCTTAAGGGTACGTTGGATTTTGGTCTCTATTATACTAAATATTATGACTTCAGACGGAGTGGCTACATCGATTCATATTGAGCTGGAAGTGTTTATGATAGAAAGAGAACTTCAAGATGTTGTTTCAGTCTGAGGTCATCCATGACTTCATGGCATAGTAGGGAGAAATTTAGCATTTCTCCGAGCATGACAGAAGCGGAATAAATTGTTGCATGTTCCGCCATTTGTGAAGCCATATAGCTTCTGATGTTGTTGACAGATCTATTTGATCTTGAGATGAAAGCCACCATGATCCTATGTGATAACCAGAGTTGTATAAATATGATGGATAAACTTGTGTTCCATGATGAGTCGAAGCACATAGAGATTTGGTATCTCTTCATTTGTGATATGTTGCAGAGAGGAGCCATAAAACTCCAATATGTTAGCACGGATGAACAAGTTGTTGATGTGTTGACCTAGCCTCTATCTCGTGTAAAGTTTGTGAAATTTCGAGATAAGTTTGGTATAGTACGAAAGGACCTCCCTCGAAAGGGAGAGTAGTGTTGATGTGCCAACTTAATTGTTGTGTTGATGTGCCAGCTTAATTGATGTGATGATGTGCTAGCCTAGTGTTTTGATGCCAAATTAATTGTTGTGATGATGTGCCAACCTAGTGTTGTGATGCCAGCTTCATGCTGATGATATGCTAGCCTTGTGCTGTGATGATGTTCCAGTCTCATGTTGTGATGATGTGCAAGCTTAAGTGTTGTGATGCCAGCCTCGTGCTGATGATATGCTAGCCTCGTGCTATGATGATGTGCCAAATTAAGTTTTGTGATGCTAACCTCGTGCTGATGATATGCCAACCTCATGCTGTGATGATGTGCCAACCTCATGTTGTGATGATGTGCCAACTTAAGTGCTGTGATGCCATCCTTGTGCTAATGATATGCCAACCTCATGCTGTGATGATGTGCTAGCTTAAGTGTTGTGATGCCAGCCTCATGCTGATGATATGCCAACCTTGTGCTGTGATGATGTTCCAGCCTCGTGTTGTGATGATGTGTCGACCTCGTGTTGTGATGCCAACTTCATGCTAATGGTATTGTATAGCCAACTTTGTGCTGTGATGCCAGCCTCGTGCTGAAGACTCTCAACCTAGTGTTGATGTTGATGATGCTTCAACCTTTGTGATGTGATGTTGTTGTTATTGATGATGCTCCAGCCTTTGTGCTGTGATATTGTTGGTTTTGATGTTGTATCAGCCTTGTGTTTTTATTGATGATGATGATGTATTAGTGTTACACTAATCCATGTTTATGCAATTGATGATGATGATGCCACTTCATCTTTTTGCTGAAGTTGATGATGATGATGCCACTTCATCTTCTTGCTGAAGTTGATGATGATGATGCCACTTCATCTTCTTGCTGAAGTTGATGATGATTATGCCACTTCAGCTTCTTGCTGAAGATGATGATGATGATGCCACTTCATCTCCTTGCTAGAGATGATTATGATGATGATGATGTTATTTCATCTTTAATGCCGAAGATGTTGATGTTACTTTAGCCTCGCGCTGAATATAATGATGATGTTACCTTAGCCTCATGTTGATGAGGATGATGATGCCATTCCAGCTCCCTACTATGAATGATGATATTGATGATGAGAAAAAATTATGATGATTTATAGATATACTAGTCAGTGTTCCAAGATGTTGTTGATGATGCTGCCCTCTCTCTCACCTGATGTTGTTGTAGAATACCCTTCTTGTTAAGGGGGAGTGTTGAAATATTGTAACTACAAAGAGTATTCTATTTATTATCGATGTATTATTCATTAGATCAATCCCCTTTTGTAGATTAATCATGTTGGGTATTGTAAATGACCAAATCCCCTTTTGTGGATTGGTCAAACCCTAATTGTAATAGGCTAAATGAGAAGTCATCCCCCATAATATATTAAAGTGGTTATATCCACCCAGAATGAGAAGTCGACCCTGCTAGTGAAAAGACACCTCAGTTCACACCTACCAGATTGTATAAATAAGAGAGGCCAACACCTCATTTGTTCACTCACTCACTTGTTCATCAGAGAACAAGTTCAGAGCTGCAATTGGAGAAGAAGGAAGAGAGAGAGGCGCATACTTGGGAGAGGATTTTTTGTATTGTTTGGTTTATTCTCTTGGCATTGTATTGGCTATCTATATTAAGGAAGTTTTTGTTGGGTTTTCTCCCCCATGAGGGTTTCCCAGGATAAATGATGTGTCTCTTGTGATTGTGTATTTTTTAGTGATCCTATCTATGCTATGGTTATCTAGTGAATTGAAAAGAAACCTAATAATAGCTTAAACTCTAACATTTATGAGTCAAAATGAAGGATTATTTATGGATTTTGATACATACAATGAGGGAATTTTTTAACTCTTTCTCAAGCCTTTCTACGTCTTGTTGGAAGTTGTCTAATGAGGTGTAGTTGAGACTACTTTCCCATTCTTTCATTTGTGGAAACTCTAGTGGTGTGTCTAAATTTTTTTGTTATCTAACATTTCATCTCATTTAAACATTACCTAATCACAGTGAACTCCATGTTCTTAGTCTGGAAATTGTTGAGCTTAGCCATGATCTAGGTTTCCTTCTATTGGAAGACCTACAAACTTGTGTACATATTTATTGCTATATTATGGATTTATTTTCTGACTCCCTCTACACATGTGTTTAATTCTTTAAGGCTATCTTGGTTTCTTTTGTAACATTGCACTTCTTCTTCCATTTCCCTTATCATTTCATCCTTATCTTCTATCTCATGCCCCATATTTTTATATTTTTTTATAACGCTTGCATGAAAGAGACACCGTTTGAGGCGGTCGAGAGAGGATCATCCCTGAAATTTTTAATTACCCCTTCTTTGGTTGTCACTGCAAAGGAATTGTCTCAGATACTGGTAATTTGTTGGTTTTCTGCAAAATAATTTTACCAGAATCCTTGCCAAACTTGAAAGAATTTAAATTGGCCACCCTCTAGTCTTTAGAAGGTGTAAATGTCCCCAATACCAATTCAGTTGGTTGGAAATGCCCTTGCGTGAGAGGGATGCATGTTGATGATCCTAGAATGTCTTTGTC
>SNQJ01S0000565.1:28087-142315 GCA_010110895.2 Picea sitchensis
TTTTTCTTTTTTTTTTACATAAATTCAGTTGAGATAGCATGGGTCAGATATCATTTAATATAGTATTTTTTGGGTACAACCACTTGTTCGACCATTACCTCAAGATGCCTCCAACTATGAAAAATTCTTTGTTTCTCATCATTGGATCCAATCTCTTTGAACTATAAAAATTCGATCATTGAAATGAATAAAATATTAATTTTATATTGTTTAAATTACATTTTTAAATACTCAAATAAATTTTCTCTTGTGGCAAATCTTACATAGGTCAAACCGATAGACCCTTCAAATCCCCTCTCAAAGAACACATAGCTAATACAACCCACTATCCAATCTCCAAATCAGCTATTGTCAAACACTCCTCCAAATCCAAGCACCTCATTTGCTTTGATGAAACTAAAATTCTATCCTCAACCCCTTAATACTCTGTAGAGGAAATTAGGCAAGAGTGTTGAAGAATCCTTTGACCATCCAAACCACCTAAACTTAATTTACCTAAAGAACAACTTCTTGCTATTCATTACCTTAATGACAATCGTGACGTCATTATCCTCCAAGTCGACAAAGTCAATTTTTCAATTATTATGAAAACTGTCGTCTATGAATCCAAACGGCTTGACCTCCTCTCTTCCTCTACTTACAAACCTTTGGCCCCAAACCCTATCAATTCCATCACCAACATGCTCACCAAAGCCATCAAATATTCCTCTCTGGATCCTAACATCCAAAGGCATCTTATTCCTCACAACCCCCAGACCGCGATGATCTATAGTCAACCCAAAATACATAAAAAAAAGACATCCCTCTTTGACCTATTGTAAGGACATTTGAGCCCTCACTCATGCCATTGGGCCTTTCCCAATACCTTGCTGACAAGATTCAATCATTTGTTGGAAAAACCTCTTATTTTATTAAAGACTCCATCGATTTCATTCACAAAACTCAAAATCTTCACCTTGATGAACAAGACCTTATGGTCAACTTTGATGTTGCTTCCTTATTTATCAAAATCTTGTTTTTGAAGCCCTTACCCTGATCTCCAAACTTGTTGATCCTGAAACCTTAAACCTCATCGAAATCTATCTGTTCTCCACCTTCTTCACCTTTAAAGGGGTGTGCTACAAACAAATCGAAGGTACAATCATGGCGCCATTTTTATCATCTGTTGTTGCCAAAATATTTATGGAACATTTTGAATCTTTAGCCATAAACAACTTCCATATCAGACCCAAATGTTGGTTTAGGTTTGTAGATGACACTTTTGTTATTTTGCCTCATGGCCACTCCAACCTTATTTCATGTTTCAACCACCTTAACAACCTTTCCCCTCACATCCAATTCACTATGGAAACCCAAAAGTAAAACTCCCTCCCCTTTTTGGATGTTTGTCTTTCTTGACTTCCTGACAGATCCCTTACCCGCCAAGCTTATGGAAAGAAGACCCACACTAATAGATACCTTAATGTTGACTCCCACCACCATCTAGCCAAAAAAGTTGTTGTCCTTAAAACCCTGATTACTTGTGCCCTCCGCATTTCTACCCCCCAACTCCTCACTGAAGAAAAATCCCACCTAACTAAGGCCCTCCTATCTAATGACTACTCGCTCTCCCAGATCAACCATGATTTTCACTCTACTAGCAAACCTAAACCACATTTACGTTCAACCCCCTCCCCCCCTCCTTTTGCTTCCATTTCCCTGCCCTACATCCAAGGGACCACTGATCCAATCTCAAAGCTCCTAGATAAAAGGAATAGTAAAGTTGTATTCAAACCTAATAAAACCCTTAAACAACTCTTCAAAACTACTAAAGAAAAACCCGATCCAATGTTGGGCCTAGGAGTTTACCAAATCCCTTGCTCCCGTGGAAAATCTTACATAGGTCAAACTGGTAGATCCTTCAAATCCCATCTCAAAGAACACATAGTTGATACAACCCACAATCGAGTCTCCAAATCCGATATCGCTGAACACTTCTTCAAATCCAAGCACCTCATTTTCTTTGACGAAACTAAAATTCTAGCCTCGACCCCTTACTACTCCACTTAGCTCATTCGGGAAGCTCTTGAAATAGAAAAACTCATAAGAATTTTAATCACGAATATGGCTACAAACTAAGCCAGTCTTGGAAACCCACCATTCACCACCTCGATCAATAGACTTCATTTGTGGAGTTTCACTTCCTGCGCTATCTACATTCACCACGCTCCCCTTTTATTCTTCATTTCTTTTGTTTCCTCACATTCTATTGGTTTCTTCCATGTCATTTTACTCTTCTCATAAAAGCCTTCTTATTTCTCTTTAATTGCTCTAGTTTGTTCAATTGATTCATTCTTTATCATTTCTAATTCATTTTCTATATTATATTAATATATCATAGTATGATATTAACTTACCATTATTACCTCTTATTAAATATTAATCTAATCCATCACCATTATACTCATTATTACATTATGAGATCATATTACATCATTATATTATACTACTATATAATAATATTATCATATCTTCATCATCTTTCGATACTAATTGATATTTTTTCTTCCTTATTTTTGTCTAATCATAACTAGACACTACCTCATTATCCTTGATATTATTAATATTATTTTCAACTCATCCCTTTTTACACTTTTCATTCTTAATGGCTATTATGATTTCTTGGTATTTATTTTTTTCCACTTACTAATTTTTCACCTTAAATTTATCTCAAAGGCCTGTTGATTTGGTTAATTGATTATTTTTAATCACAACAATCAGTTTGATTTTGTTATTTATTTACCTAATTCTTACTCAATGGTCACTTTCCTATCTTTAAATAAAAAACCTTGGCACTCGTTTCCTACATATGAGCTTTTTGTTGTCCCTGATAATGGATGGAGTGTCCACTCAAACATTGGACGTTTTGAAAGCCATGCACACAGTGATTATCTATAATTTTATTCTACATTATGTATTCTAATTGTGAAAACTTACACTCTCAGATTCTTAACCTCTATGGAGAGGATTGTCTCAAAGAAACCTAGATGATTGAAAAACTACATAGCAAAATGACAAAATGAGTATTCGATCTCACCTTCTTAAGGCAATGTCGTGATTCAGGCAACCTACCTCCATTTACATGAATCCAACAGCATAATCAAAGGGCCAGTCTTGATCGAATTCTCACCAATGCCGGAAATTTCATCTTGCGCATTGAAATACATTTCATCAGGTACGATTTTAATCACTTATCACAAAGATTATATTACCTCCATCTTAAACTAGCTTTTGTAATCTCTTTTTTTATCTAGTCCAATATTGAACATGGATCTTTAATCTCATCATGGATTGTCTTTGAATCTTCTTCTCACAAACAAATATGTAAATTTTCCAATATTTATACGAAGTAGTATCGTTCTCAACCTCCATCTCATCCTCAACCTCTAATTTTCTCCCCTACAAATTACTCACACCAATTGTTAATTAGTCTCATTGATTCCCCCCCCCTTTTCCACCTCTCTCCACTCGAGATGCACTGAATCACCAAATATTGTAACCCACATCCCGCACATCGAAGATACGTCAATATCCTCGCATCTATTTCCGAACCATAATCTGGTAGTTCAGGTAGTTACCTCTCCCTCTCACTCATTTTTTCCTTCTTCGACTTCAAGTTCGAGCATCTTATCTCTTGATCCTAACAACATGCCAACTTCTAGTAAATGTGACTCTCTTTCAATCCCTAAAATCTTAAAAGATAACTTTGATCCTCCTTCCAATCAACTTTCTTTAATATGAAACCCATTCTTTGTTCAAGGAAACGTTCAACCTTATTCTACCAAAAACCCTAATCTTACCCATTCTCCCTTGGTCTCCAAACTTAACCTATCCTACCCTCGTCTAACCACCACCTCCCAGATTTATATAAGCAATACCAATGACGTTATCTCCAACGTTTTCACCTCCAATATTTACACCAAGCAATGCAAACCTTTCTACCATCTAGATACCAACCAATGCACCTCCCCCAACATTATTCATGTTAATAACTCTTTTCTCTCAACCTCTACAAGTTGTAATTTTCTTGAATCTTCAATTACCTCAACCCATTTAGTGAAATAATCGACCACAACGATAATATAACCATGCCCCCTGGCCGAGGTAGGATTGCATTGCATGAAATCAATTCCCCGTTTTGCAAATGGGCCGACAACAACTACAAGATGAAGCAAATTAGGGTGGGTACGCGCTTTCTTCTGGAAGATTTGACAGGTTGGGAATTTTTTAATAACTTCAATACAACCTCTAAAGATTGATGGAAAAAAATACTCGGCATTGTTAAAGTTTAAGCTATTATTAGGTTACCTTTCAATTTACTAGATAACAATAGCATAGATAGGATCACTGAGAGAAACACAATCACAAGATACACAACATTTATCATGGGAAACCCTCATGGGGAAGAAAACCCAACAAAACTTCCTTAATATAGATAGCCAATACAATGCTAAGACAATGAACCAAACAACACAAAAATTCCTCTACCAAGGATGTGCCTCTCTCTCTCTTCTTTCTTCCGGCAACTGGTAACTGCAACTTCCTTTAATACTTGTGCACTGATGAACAAGTGTGTGTGTGTATAAATGAGGCGCTGGCCTCTCTTATTTATTCAATCTAGCAGGTATTGAACTGAGGTGTTTTTTCACTGGCAGGGCCGACTTCTCAATCTGGGTGGTTAGAACCACTTTAATTTGCCTGGGGGACGACTTCTTACTTTGTATATTACAATTAGGGTTTGACCAATCCGCAAAAGGGGATTTGGTCAATTACAATGCCTGACATGATCAATCCACAAAAGGGGATTGATCTAATCAATAATGCATATATTTTATCTTTTACTTTATCCACAAAAGGGGATACGAATATTCTTTGCAGTTACACAATATTTTAACACTCCCTCTTAACAAGAAGGATATTCTTTATCTTTTGAAAGGTCACTGGATGTCAACATCAACTAGGTAGCAACATCCACTGGATAACATCATCAACTGGGAAACAAGAAGGACATTCTTTATCTTTTGACAGGTCACTGGATGTCAACATCAACTAGGTAGCAACATCCACTGAATAACATCATCAACTGGGTAACATCATCCACTGGATAACATCATCAACTGGGTAACATCATCAACTGGATAACATCATCAACTGGGTAACATCATCAACTAGATAACAGGAAGAATCAATATAATCCACTTGTTCATCTGGCATCATGATCATTGACTGGCATATCTATAAATCATCGGAAGTTTTGTTCTCTTTATCTTTGTGCAAAAGATACTCTTTATTTCTTTCATCTTCACGCAGAAGATACTTCTTTCTTATCTTCACACAAAAGATACTTCGTTCTTATCTTCACACAGAAGATACTTCTTTCTTTCTATGAGTTTTGACATTCCTTTTATGTTCTCCCTTCTCTTGTAGTCATCTATATTATCCATCCACTAGGGAGGACTACTACCATAGCTTCACTCCTAGTCATCCCACATGAACTAGAGAAGCTAATATGCTAGCCTAGGTAAGACTAGGCTCCCTTTCCATGATCCACGCAGGACCACGACACAAAACTCAAGAGCCAACTAACCATTCCACATGGTCAAGGTTTGTGTTCCAGGCTACTCAATCCTTGGCCAGAGAAGAGTATCTACCCGCTTCCCTTGGAGAAACATCCACATTCCTCTCTACGAGGGTGGTCACACCCCTCTCTACGAGGGTATTCTAGCATGTCCCTAGAGTATCCAAAACTCAACACTTGGATAGAGGCCAACCTTGGCAAATTTCTCATTCCCCTTCTCTACGAAGGTCTCTTCCTTCTCTACGGAGGTCTCTTCTCTTTTCCTTCTCTATGAAGGTCTAACTGTGGGATTTCTCATTCCTTCTCTATGAAGGTCTCTTCTCTTTCTCCTTCTCTACGAAGGTCTAGCTATGGGATCTGAAAAAAATCTCTTGTGGTCCAAAATATTTCCATGGTATAATACCATGCTACCCATCTGTTGGGCACCATCCATCTACTGGATAAATTTCATCTTGATCAAAATATCTGGGCACCATCCATATGCTTTCCTAACTTCATCAAATCATGGTCCTCCATTTCGAACTCGAAGACATGGCTCCCTCTTGCACCAAACTAATAGCTTCTAATCATCATCCTTGAAGTTCTCTTCTTTAATATCCTGGGTACCTTCTTCAGTTCGAACATTTCTTTCTTTCTGACTTCATATTGGATCAACTTGCTCCCTCTGCATCTATAAGAATGGTACTGGAGCAACCTGTAGTTACCTTCATCTCATCCATTATATCTGAGTATCCATCTTTTTCTTCATCTTGAACATTTATGTTCTGCATCTTTAGGAGCCTCCTGCTCCTATATAAATACTAGATATTGTCTGCATAGACACTGAAATAAAACGAGGTTAATTAACATTCTCAAAATATCTAACTTGTAATGATAAGGTAAACTAGATACTAAAAATAAACATGAATACTTATCTTTTGTTTTTGTGTGGGGAGGCTCTACGGACTCCACCATTTGCTATCTTTCTTTAGATCAATTATCTTCAAATTTGAAGTACATAACCCTCAATTTCTGCTAAAGCTTTCTTTGAGGGAGGAGATTCCTCTTCTTTTGTGACATGTTGATACTTTCTTTTTCCTTTTCCTTGAGGACAGTCATAGGAAAAGTGTCCCAACTTTTGACAGTTGTAGCATCTGATCTTTGAAACATCTTTCTTCTTATTTGGAACTCTTACGGAGTTAGCTTCTTTATTGTTCTTCCTGAAGGAACTTCTTCTGTTCTTTTGAGAGAGAGAGAGAGAGAGAGAGAGAGACATTCTCGGGAGAGGACTTTTTGTATTTGTTTGAGTTATCTCTTGGCATTGTATTGGCTATATATAATAAGGAAGTTTTGTTGGGTTTTCTCCCCCATGAGGGTTTCCCAAGATAAATGATGTGTCTCTTATGATTGTGTATTTCTCAGTGATCCTATCTTATGCTATTGTTATATAGTGAAATGCAAAGAAATCTAATAATAGCTTAAACCTTAACATGGTTTCAGATCTAAGCTAAAGAGAGCATCTTTCACAAGAGAAAGTGAAAAACGTCACTGTTGCCGTACATGCAAATTAGGGATTTTTGTTGATGAAGTATTTCAGCCCCAAAACCATCTCGAAAAGTGTGCCCTTCCTCAACGATCACTTTGGCATCCTCAACGCAACTTTTCAGTGGCTAGATCTTCCGAAAAGTGAAATCCTAGTTTCACAAAGTACCAAAACTACCAGAGTACTAGAAGTACCAAAAGTACCAGAGTACCAGAGGTACCAGAAAACCAGAAGTACCAATCCAGAAATCTGTTGATCAAGTTTGAAGGGGTAAAAGTTGGATTTTCAGAAATTTGACTGCACCAGCTTACTCACCTCAGCTCAGCGCATTTATCCCCTGGATCAGAAATTCAAAATTAGAAGTTTGCAAAATTAGGGTTTCCTCATAAAACCCTAAGTTGCAGTTGCAGTTGCAGTCTCAGAACTAGTTGCAGCCGTAGTACCAGTTGCAGTCACCCTTGAAGCTCTTAAGAGTTGGTGATCATTACCGTTGCTACTAGATGGTGCCTCTAGCTGCAAGTGTTGTCAAAGGTATGTACTCACACATGTTTAAACAGTTAATCTTTAAAGGGTATTTGTAGGAGAAGGGATCTATTGTCATAGATCCAGAAGGATCTCAAGATCCAACACATTCAAAGGAATAATGCAACCCAGGTGTGATTATTCTGATATGCATCTATTTGTTATGACATTATTTTGATCAGTGGTGCATGTTGTAGCTATAATCATCATTCTAACCTTTGATCAAAATCTAAGTCAAGGTATTAGATGGATTAAAATTTGAGATCATAGAGCTTATCCTCTAACCCAACCTTCTGTCAAGATAGCATATTGTCTTAGTATAGAAGACAGGTTGAAGAAAGACCTAGTCATTTTGACTGAAGGAGACTTGGAAGAAAAGAAAGCACACTCATTCTTGAGGACAAGGCTCCATGTTTGATTAATCAAGTTGATAAGATTCAAAGGTACACATGAAAATTTGATGACTACCCCTTTACAAGTAACCACTATAGTTGAGATAGCAGTCTTTGTAAAGTATTATACTTGATAGCATGTGAGAATATAGAGGTAAATAATTAATGTAATCATTTGCCTGATACAACTAACACCTCCTCTAGGAGAAACCTCGTGTATTAGTTCTAGGTTTCCATGGAGGAATGTTCGATCACAACACTATAAGAGTGTTGACCTCATTTCATAGTGTATCTCTTACTTTTGATTGTTGCTTCAGACAAGCCACGAGTGATAGCTCTAAAGGAGCTACTATGATGATTATTCGTGTTATTTCTTTATCTATTATTATTATCAAAAGGATATTATTCTTGCTTGTTGTTTTGTTGACCTTGTTTCAGGTCACAGGTGATAACCCTAAGAAATATATAGTGAAGGTTGCAAAAGGAAACATATTATCCGAGACATGAAGCAGACTATGTACATGACCATATACACTCATGCACCAAAGAAGATGAAGAAGAAGCTATCTCTTGAGATTCAGAATATCTCATATGAAGATCAACTGAAACGAGCAGAAAGCTCCAAATATGACCGAACATTAGAACAAGAAGCAGATCGTGTTTGAAGCATGAATCTGTCTTCCATATTTAGACTTGGTATGCAACACCAAGTATACCCTGTAAGAGATGATGAAGTCCTTGTAGACTCAAAATAAATCGAGAGTAAGCCTGATCTTAGAAAGGATCAAATGAAGAGACAACTTCTAGGACTGGAAGACATATGTCGTGAGAAGACTAGATCGTAACTTCGGATACTCCTAGGAGATATGAAATCTCCAGGATGATTCACTTGTTTCAGTGACAAAGAAGGAAGCCACTCAAAAAGACTAGGATATGGATTCTTCCGTGAGAAGAGAAGTCATTATTGACTTCCGATATTGATCTATACAGATCAAACGTCTTACATATGTACAAAGCCTGATGTAGGTCCAGAGGATTCTCCCAGAAAAAGGAGAAGACTATGACAAGACACTTATTAAAGAAAAAATTCCAGTACTTATGAAGACAACCAGAACAACCATGATTCATATATAGTATGAGATGCAGGGGGAGCAATTCCCATATTTAAAGTTTGAGTGGTAGTTGGTGCAGTACATCAGTTGGGTCATGAAGACATGACTATGATAGCATTACCCCCATGAAAGAAGAAGAGTTATCCTTAGTATCAGTTATTGAGACACTCTCAGTTTCATATGAAACTGTTGCCATGATAAAATAAGAGGAGATACTCTCAGATGTTAGCAACCACTGTGAGAATGAAGCAATCATTCTCAGCCTCAGAGCAGCTACAGGTGCAAAATCCCAAATTCCAGAAGGAACAGTTGTAGAGAGAGTAGATGACATACTCCCAAACAGTGAGACAGATAGTGCCTTACAAAAAGCACATAGAGCTAGCACATGATTGTGCAGATTGAGTTGCAGCTAAGCAAGTGTACTTGATTGGTACAATGTAATAAGAAAAATTGATTTGAAGATTGAAGATAGAAAGACTCATGTTGAAGAAGGATCTGTATGTGTTGAAGCAAGCTCCTAGATCTTGATATGGTAGAATTGATAGTTTCTTGACGAGCTTGGGCTTTACCAAGAGTAAAAACCTCTACTTCAAGGTTATGAATGATGAGCCGGTGATATTGTTGTTGTATATTCTTAACTAGAGAAGAAAATCTCATCACCAAATGAAAGAAGAAGCTTGCTTCAGAATTTGATATGAAAGACCTTGGCCTAATGCATTATTTATTAGGTCTTGAGGTATGGCAGAGTCTAGAGAGAATCTTCCTTAACCAAGGGAAGTATGTAGTCGAAATCCTGAAGAGATTTGACATGTTGGAGTGCAAGTCCATGAATACACCCATGGAAACGAAGCTGAAGCTATTGGTCGACACTTCGTCAGAATTGATTGATGCCACACTGTATAGATAGATCATTGGATCGCTGATGTACCTAACGAACACCAGACCATATATTTTTTTTGTCATGAACACCTTGAGTCAGTTTCTGGTAGAACCCAGACATGTTCACCTAGTTTCTGCAAAATATGTGATGAGGTACCTTAAGGGTACATTAGATTGTGGTCTAAGCTATGATGGAGATCATGATCTCACACTGAGTGGGTACGCTGATTCAAATTGGGTTGAAAGTGTCTCTGACAGGAAGATAACTTTAGGATGTTGTTTCAATTTGGGATCAGCCACGATCTCATGGAAGAGTAGGAAGCAATCCAACATTTCTCTCAGTACAACGAAAGCAGAATACATTGCTGCGTGTTCTGCCAGTTGCGAAGCTATATGGCTTCTAAAGTTGTTGACCGGTCTATTCGACCTAGAGATGGAGGCAACCATGATCCTATGTGACAACCAGAGATGCATAGAGATGAAAGAGAATCATGTATTTCATGACAAGTCAAAGCACATAGAGATTTGATATCATTACATCTGTGACATGGTGTAGAGAGGAGCCATAAAGCTCCAATATGTTAGCACGAATGAACAGGTTGCCGATGTGTTGACCAAGCCTCTATCTCATGTAAAGTTTGATCACTTTCAAGATACGCTTGGTATAGTCCAAAAGGACCTCCCTCGAAAGGGGGAGTAGTGTTGAGATATTCCAGGCTAGTACTGTGCTTCCAGCTTAATTGTTGTGATGTAAAGCTAATCTAGTACTGTGCTTCTAGCTTAATTGTTGTGTTCATATATGACAACCTAGTACTATGCTTCCAACTTAATTGTTGTGACGTAAATCCAGTCTAGTACTATGCTTCCAACTTAATTGTTGTGACGTAAATCCAGTCTAGTACTATGCTTCCAGCTTAATTGCTTTGTTGAGATATGTCAGCCTAGTACTATGCTTCCATCTTAATTGTTGTGACGTAAAGCCAGTCTAGTATTGTGATTCCAGCTTAATTGTTTTGTTATGATTCCATCTTAATTGCTATGTTTTGATTCCAGCTTAATTGTTGTGTGGTGTGCCAGTTTAATTGTTGTGATGATGTGTCAGCATAATTTCTATGATGATGTGCCAGCCTCGTGCTGCGATGATGTGTTTCCAGCCTCGTGATGTGATGATGTGTTGTCAGCCTTTGTGCTGTGATATTGTTGCTTTTGATGTTGTATCGGCCTTGTGTTGTTATTGACGATGCCAACTTAATTGTTGTGATGATGTGCCAGCTTAATTGTTGTGATGATGTGTCAGCTTAATTGTTGTGATGATGTGCTAACTCAATTACTGTGATGATGTGCCAGCCTCGTGCTGTGTTGCCAACCTCGTGCTGTGATGATGTGTTTCCAGCCTTTGTGTTGTGATATTGCTTCTTTTGATGTTGTATCAACCTTGTGTTGTTATTGATGATGAGGATGTATTAGTGTTATACAAATCCATGTTGATGCAATTGACGATGATGATGCCACTTCAACCTCTTGCTGAAGATGATGATGATGATGCCACTTCAGCTCTTGAGTCCTTGCTGAAGATGATGATGATGATATTATTTCAGCTTTAATGTTGAATATGATGATGATAATACCTTAGCCTCATACCGATGAGGATGATGATGCTACTCCATCTCCATGTTGTGTTGATGATGCTCCAGCCTCTATGTTGTGTTGATGATGAGAAAACCTTCTAATGATTTATAGATATGCCAGTCAATGTTCCAAGATGATTCTAATGATGTTGTCCTCTCACCCACATGTTGTTGTTGTTGATGATATCCTCTCTCTCACCTAATGTTGTTGTAGAATACCCTTCTTGTTAAGGGGGAGTGTTGAAATAATGTAACTGCAAAGTGTATTCTAATTATTATTGTTATATTATTCATTAGATCAATCCCCTATTGCGGATTGATCATGTTGTCTATTGTAAAATACCAAATCCCCTTTTGTGGATTGGTCAAAACATAATTGTAATCGACAGAATAAGAAGTCATCCCCAGAATATGTTAAAGAGGCCCCAAAATATATTAAAGTTGGTTATAACCACCCAGAAGAAGAAGTCAACCCTGCTAGTGAAGAGACACCTCCATCCACACATGCCATAGTTGTATAAATAAGGAGGCTAGTGCCTCATTTAGACATACACTCACTTGTTCATTTGAGGAGCAAGTTTCAAAGATGCATTTGGAGAAGAGAGAGAGAGAGAGAGGCGCATTCTTGGGAGAGGACTTTCTGTATTTGTTTGAGTTATCACTTGGCATTGTATTGACTATCTATAATAAGGAAGTTTTGTTGGGTTTTCTCCCCCATGAGGGTTTCCCAGGATAAATGATGTGTCTCTTGTGATTGTGTATTTCTTAGTGATCCTATATTATGATATTGTTATCTAGTCAAATGCAAAGAACTCTAATAATAGCTTAAACCTTAACAATTTTGGGGCTGAAATTATTCTTCAATAAAAAGCCCTAATTTTCTTGTACGACAACAATGACGTTTTTCTTTTTCCTATGAAATATTCTCTCTTCAGCTTAGCTATGATACCATGTTAAAGTTTAAGATATTATTAGGTTACCTTTCAATTTACTAAATAACAATAGCATAGATAGGATCACTGAGAGAAACACAATCACAAGATACACAACATTTATTCTGGGAAACCCTATAGGGGAAGAAAACCCAACAAAACTTCCTTAATATAGATAGCCAATACAATGCCAAGATAATGAACCAAACAACACAGAAATTCCTCTCCCAAGGATGCACCTCTCTCTCTCTCTCTCTCTCTTCCTTCTTCCAGCAACTGGTAACTACAACTTCTTTCAATACTTGCGCACTGATGAACAAGTGAGTGTGTGTATAAATGAGGCACTGACCTCTCTTATTTATATAATCTAGAAGGTAATGAACTGAGGTGTCTTTTCACTGGTAGGGCCGACTTCTCAATTTGGGTGGTTAGAACCACTTTAATTTTCCTGGGGGCTGAATTCTTACTTTGCATATTACAATTAGGGTTTGACCAATCCACAAAAAGGGATTTGGTCAATTACAATGCCCAAAATGGTCAATCCACAAAAGGGGATTGATCTAATCAATAATAAATATATTTTATCTTTTACTTTATCCACAAAAGGGGATAAGAATATTCTTTGCAGTTAAACAATATTTTAATAGGTACGTAGGATTTTCTGGGCTATAGCCATCCTAGAAAGATGATCTCCACACGCTCTTGAGTGAAATTCATTCAAGACACATTCATCCTCTTCATGATTTAAACACCGTCGCAAAATGGTATCGATACAACGACGATATAGAGTGTCACCAATGATAAGATAATATTTTGAATGATGTTGAATTCGACGACGCTCATCAAGGGATATGTCAGGACAAAAGAATTGGGTCTAGAGATATAACATGATGTCTCCATACCAAGGATCAAATGTATTGATGAGGAAAAATGACTCATCTGGAAGTGAATCAAAGGGCTCAGTTTCCACATATGTATTGGGAAAGTCACAAATCAACTCATCAAATACCAATGATTTCTTTGACTTTGATTTATCAAAATCGAGATTGAATTCTGGGAGAATAACGATCCACCTAGAGTATTTCCCCCTAGTACTTGATGAGTCAGAATGTGATACATGGGGTTCGAGTCACCAATAACTGTGGTTTTTCAGAGTAGGATGTAATGGAGAAATATTTGAACAACGATGATCATTGCCAAAGACAAATTCTCAACATGTGAATATCATAGTTCGGGGCCTGTGAGGATTTTACTCAAGTAGTATACCACATCTTCCATGTCGTCGTCATCCTCTTGAACTGACACCTTGGAAATAGTGGAAATGGAGGCGGTCAGGTAAAGGATATAATCTCTCATATAGTTGGGGGGATGAAATATTGGTGGATGCGTTAAAGCATGCTTGATATCATTGAATGATTGGTGAGCTTGGTCATCCCAGATGAAAGGGACATCCTTCTTCAGTAATCACATAAATCCTTTTGTGATCTCTGCATAATTGAAAACAAAACAACATAGAAAGTTTTCCTCCCCCTGCAAACTTTGGAGTTGGTTTAGATTATTGGGAGGAGGTAAGGCCAAAATAGATTTCAATTTTAAGGGATCCACCCTAATCCCTTCTTTTGAAACTACAAATCCTAGGAGTCTACCTGTTTCAACAATGAAAATATATTTGTGAGGATTCAAGCTTATGTTGTAAAACTAAAACCTAAGAAAAATTACTCTGAGATTATCAATGTGATCCTCTTGGCAAGCCGAATGAGAAGGAAAGTCATTGAGGTAGGGTTCAACAATATTCTTGATATCATGGAAAGTGTATGAGATAGATTGTTAGAAGGTAGCTCCAACATATTCAAGGTCGAAGGGTAACTTGCGGTATGTGAAGGTTTCCCACGAGTAGATGAATGTTGTTTTATGCTGATAAGAGGGTAGAATATTGATTTGGTTGTATCCTAAGAAGCCATCCATAAATGAGAAGATTATGCTTATGATGCAATTATCGATGATTTGTTCAATGAAGGGAGTAGGGTAATTGTCCTTAGGACAAACCTTATTTAGGTCCGTATAGTCGACACAAACTCTAATTGTCCCTTGTTATTTCATGACCAGAATGATGTTAGAAACCCATTCGGTCAGAGGTACAGGATAAATGAAACCAACTTTCAACAATTTTTCCACTTCTGCCTTTATAGCCGCAGTTTTTCGAGGGTTCTCTGGGCGAAGTTTATGTCATACATGTTTAACTCTAGGGTAAAGTTGGATTTCATGCACAACAATCGAAGGATTGATCCATAGCATTTCTTCGTAGCTCCAAGAAAAAACATTGTGAAATTCTTTAAATAAGGTTGTGTAAGCCTGAATTTCTCCAGTCGAACAATTCATGCCTAATTGAATGTTTTCCATGACACCATATTTTTATGATATGTCAATGAAAATGGTTTATGTAACATTCCCTAAATTTCCTTCAGAAATAGTACCCTGAGTAAGTATCAAATATTAAGGGTTACTGACAATATCAGATGGAAAAATGGATTTAATCTATTCCTCTATCACATCCAAACTTGGGAGAAAATATGACTGGTGGTGGCGATCATCCCAAGGTGATTTATCTATGCTAAGAATATCTATTATGGACTCATCTGATGGAAAAATTTGTAGGAGATAGTCAAAACATGATGATTTTAACCAGGGTGGTAGAGGATATGAATATGGTGCCACTAGATTTTGGTCGTCATGAGAAGGAGAGGCATATTGAATAGCGTCATATAACACTTCGACTCAACTAAGTATCGTAACATCGCTGAGCATATCAAGTTATAGTGGACTAGGCATGATCTAGGGATCAGATGATTCAAGGGATTGGTGTACCATGGTTGAAATCATATTAATCCTTTCATTTTGTTGCAAGGTTTCAGGATTAGCTATGGGAAAATATCCCATGAGCAAGGAATATTTAAGGAGACCTACTCCCGCACTTTCATAGATAATCTTATAATCTCCCAAAATTGGGACATTGCTAGTCGTGTGGTTGCGGGTATCTGGCATACAGTAATCCAACTAGTCAATAGTAACAATCTTCCCTTGATGAGGAAATTGCACAAGATGAAAAACTGAAGATGCAAGGACAGTCATCGCATAAAACCAACTTCGATCAAGAAGTAAATTATAGTCTAGAGGAGCATCAACCACTTCTGCATCGATGGAAATGATTTTTCCCCCTAGTTCAATGTCTAAAGATTGAAACAGTCCAAAAGGCTTGAATCCTCGTCCATCAAATGATTTTAATGTAGTAGGACACTGGTTTAGACTATGAGAACCTAAGGTCTTCCAACAAGATAAAGACATAATGCATGTTGAAGCTCCTTCATCCAATATAATATAGTGGATGCTTCGATTCCAAACAACAACCTGAATTTGAAATGTAAGTTGATGAGAGATCCTTGTTTTGTAATTTTCTATGTTAAATGTAATAGTATTGGATGACTTGAGGTCTACAACTCCAATGGATGCCAAGAGGGTTCTACATTGACTAGGACAATTCTGCAGAACCTCAAGTGTCGACATCGCATAGGGTGCTTGTGCCAGATCTTCAATGACGTCATAGTTCTGGGTAGCATGGGTGCTCGGATTAAAATTCAACCTTCGGATTGTACTCTTGGGTGGACGTACTATTGACTCAAAATTTGGTTTCTCTATCTGGAGAGGTCCAAACAGAGGGGTAGTGGAAGAGGAAGGAATGTCATTTGCATTTCCATTAGAAAAACTTCCATTACTCATTTTTCCTAGAGGTGTATCATATGGATTTGTTCTAGTCGTCAAATATATAGTCTCATTACACATAAAAACAAACAAACTTGAGGAAGCATCCCCACTAGGAGGATGACTTATGGTGTCCCCTTGCAGAGGTGCAGGATTTTGCACAACCATTATTTGTTGTGGTGCTGGAAAAGGATTAGTGAAAACAACGGGTTGGGTGTTCCTTTTAAAAAAAGTATCACTTCATCTTGATGAGGACAATCCCTAGTCTAATGATCTTTTCCACACATTAAACATGGAAAAATCAGCTTTTGCTGCAGTTGTTTATCGGCAGCAGGTTTTTGTTTTTTCAAATTCTCTGTTTGATTAGAATTTTTCTTCGATTTACTTTTATTCTTCTTATTTCCTCCAGGTTGCGGAGATGAAAAAGATTGGGATGCATTCACCTGAGAGGTTTGAAAAAGAGAGGAAGGAGGGTTGGGTTGAACAAAAGTTTGCATTGTAGCTGGGGTAGAAGATGAATGGATTGTTTTCCCAATTGGTTGTGTGGTAGACTAAATTTTTAAAGAACTAACGGTGCCATCAGAATGAGTGTTAGATGATGGTTTTGATTGATCACTTGACGTATGTGGAGTATGCAGGATTAAGTCATACAATGTACCATATTGGGAATAAACCAAATCCAGATATTGAGCACGACTAATAGCTTAGTCTTGAGTGACAACACCTCCCATCACAACATCTCTAGAAATGGGTGGTAAAAGGGACTTCGTGAACCATTCTACCAATAATTTATTTGGAATGGTATCTTTTATTAACTGTCTTCACCACCTCCACTCATGAATATGATCAAAAATATGACTGGAAGTGGATTACTGAAGGGAGGTCAAAAGCTCTGTACCGGTTTCATATCTAATTGACAGTTGAAAATGTGTTAAGAAAAAGCGAATTAAATTCATTGAAGAAACCTCGTGGTAATTCAATATACCACTTAGTTGCTGAGCTCGTAAGAGTTTGATGTAAAATACACAAGTGAATAGAATCATCCATTAATGAGTTCAATGAACGCCAAAGATGGAATGTCATAACATGGCTATTGGTGTCCTCCTTAGTTTTTTCATCAAACTTAGGAATATCGGATGGTAACTTGGTAGGAATTACTGGCCAGAATGGAGAATGTAGTATGGGATCATTCGTCAATCTTGACAAATATGGAAGGTCCAAAGTGGCTAGAAAAGGTAATTGTCAATTTCTTTGAGGAAATTGGTAATATTGATGAGGCATCAGAATACCAGTAGGACCATAAGTCAGTTGTAAAGGTACATTATATTCAAACGATCCTCCCATAGGTTGTTTTTTAGGAATATGGGAAGTAAGAGAGGGATTCATCGATTGAGGAGTTTGGGAAACAAAAGCAGGGTTCACCAGGTTATTAGGTACACTTCATTGTGGAGGAAAAACCGTTTGACTCAATTGAGCCCAGGTAGGGTTAAAACACCTGGAAATGGTTGTCTAGAATAGAGACCTAAGGGAGCAGGATTAGAGGGTCATGCCTGAGTGATTTACCCCCATGAGGGACTTGCCGGAGTAGTTTTCCCGCAGGGTCATTGTTGGCTTCCAACAAAAGGGTTTGGAAGTTGTCCTATAACTTGTCCTCCAGTCACAGGTTGGGTTATGACTAGGATTTGTCCACCAACTAAGGATTTCCCCCCAGTAAGAATCTGTCCACTAATACAAAAATTCCCACTAATGTGATTTTTTCCATTGGAAGACAACTGCCCCCTGGATGAAACTTGTGTCACAATAGGATTCTATGTTCTAAGAGGAGGTGGTGCCCTGATGGGATTTTGTGGTATAAATAAACTTATGGTTTGCAAAGGTGAAGTGTGTGACGTTGTTGTAGTGTTTCTTAATTGACTAGGAAGGAGAAAACCCGAGCTACTTGAAATTTGACCCGAAACAGTATCAATGTTACCTATTTGTCCCTCAGAACGACCAAGTAAATGACTTGGCATAAGCATATGCAAGCCTACGAAAAATATTATAGGATACTGTGTCAAGGTAGGAAGATGTTGGGTCGGGGTCATACCCATCTTAAGGCAGATGTCTTCGCCTAAATATATTCTCCACAAAGTATAAGGAGTAGGAGTAGGAGTAGGAGTCTAGGTAGGATTAACTAATCCAAATGTTCAAATAGGGGTAGTAAATCCATCTATGGGGTTAGATGTTCCTGACTCCATAGATAATACTTCTTCGTATGGTCTGAGTGGTAGTTGGTAAGGAAAATATTGTAGCGTAGATTCGAAATCTCTCGAAGGAGGTATCTGTAGAATGATTGGGCCAAAATGATTAGTTAAAGGTGGGTTTGCAGGAACAAAACCTTCCTGAAAATCTATGCCCCCTTATGTAAATGTTTCAAGAGTAGTTACACTCCCAGTCTCCGAGACAACTTCTTTTTTTATTGTTCCTTTGTGGGAATGAACTTTCGATGAATAAGGAGGTAAGGGTTTGTAACCTTCCAGACGAAACCCTTTCATCCTATGAGACCTACAAAAACCATCGTCGACCAAAGTTAAAAAAAAAAACAATCTTATGGCCAACTACAAGTGACGAAATAACACACCCTTAAAAATCTAAAGGTAGTCAACAAGAAAAATAGTATATGGATCTTTTGAAGACAGGATATCAAGATGTTAGAAAATATATGAGAAGCAATTACCCCGAACTCCATGTATGAACCCTTCTCGGTGCAAGCAACCCTCGCTTCGCAGGGTCACCCTCCAAGGGTACTGAAAGTGTGATACGAATTCTACCCCATGTACTATGGGAAACCCCCCACAATCATCTCTGTATATACCTAAGAAAGGCCACTAAGGTTACCAACTCATAGTCGGCTTACGGGGGGGTACATTCGACAGTCGAGACCAAACGTATGGGTAGGATATCAAAGTCTAAAGCTCTTCAAGATAATTGAAGACAAGTGGACTAGTAAGACTCCTGAGGACCCCGAATGGATTCAATATTCACGAAGCATCGAGAAAAAAAGAAACTAGTGGTTTCTCAAGAAAAACCCCCAATATATGCTCTTTCCACTATGATTGGTCAAGCTTTAGAGGGGTAATCTCCTCTTCTCTTCTGCATTTGACTTATCCATTGTGTTAGAGGGGGTTCTCGGCTATTCTTATATGACAATTGAATTTAAGCACTCTTTAGTGTTCTACAGTATTTTTATCAATCTTGGACAATTTACTCACTTTTCCTAGTCCAAAGATTATAATCCCTAGACTATTGTCGGTGTTCTATAAATAAAAATTCTAGTTTATTTTAATTATGTGTGGTTGATTCTTTATATC
Organism: Picea sitchensis; assembly: GCA_010110895.2. Lineage (NCBI taxonomy): Eukaryota > Viridiplantae > Streptophyta > Pinopsida > Pinales > Pinaceae > Picea > Picea sitchensis. The sequence continues at coordinate 47,798 of SNQJ01S0000565.1, forward strand.
TTCTTCTTACTCAAGGGTATATGGAGATGAAAATAATGATTTTTTGACCTGACTCCAAAAACCATGCAGTAGGAAAATAAAATGCACGATTTCTTTCAATGAATCCTACTTACAAGAGGGAGAAGAGGTTTCTTTTTCTTCCAAATATGATTAAACACTTAACAATACACTCAATGCATGGAACACTCAATGCAATTTGACTTTCATTTAAATGGAGAATCAAAATGTTTTCCAAATTGTCAAAAGAAAAATCCTTTAAATTTGAAAACCAATGGATGCTAAGTTCTTTAATTTTTTCAACTACAACTATATTTATAAAGATCTAGAATGCAAGAATTTATTTGTTTGATGTTAACATGCAAATGAGATCATATTCAATACCTTTAATTCTTCTTTTCTTTCAATGAGCATGAAATAGTTCAAAGCTAAGATAGAAAAGAACAAGAAGCAAAAGAATATTCAAACAAAGATGCATTCACAAGTCGAGAGAACACAGATACTTTCTACACCTGTTCAATCAAAGTATTTGAAATAAAGAAATCACTCTTAAAAAGTCTTAAAACCAAAATATTCAAGACCAACTAATAGCACAATTGACCCTCAAAAGTTTCAGAATTCAATTGGATCAACAACTGCCAAAAGATAATTGAAGTGCAAGAGTCAATTGCCAACAAACTACCTCCAAGTTGACAGAAAAGGCTTCCAAAACTAACAAGTATATTGTTTGAAAGTTTTTTGGGAAGAAAAATACAAAATTGAAATTCTTGTATAATAAACCAAGAAAGAGACCACTGAAAATCAAAACTAATCTCAAGGATCTGATCAACATTGGCTAGCTTACCCTTTCAAAACTTAATCATAGGAAATTATTAAAAAAACAGACAAGAAGAGTGATATTCACAATCTATATCAAACAATACAAAGCCTAAAGCAATCAAATAAGAATCTAGGACAAAATTCTGGATCAAAAATACTAAGAAACAGAGAGAGGCCCAAAAAACAACCCAGAAGGAAGGGTGTCGCTTCTGGTACTAAGAGTACAGGGCGTCAAAGATAAATTAACTCTCCCTAAAATCCTTACAAGGGCATCAATGATGCTTTTTAATCCACTGGAGTGGAGTGTCACTATTTGAAAATAGGGTCAAACAGGCTCAGTCCCAACCCAACCCAGACTCAACAAAAACGTTTATGAGGGATTGTAAGCTATTCAATGAAGGTGAAAAGAAAAAAGACTTCAGAAACCAAGAATTCATCATGAAATCATAAGAAATAAGAGGATAAACTGAGGAAACAATCGTTCCTCGGTGGAGTCACCAAATTTATGTTGTGAGAAATCTTACCCTACAGATAGGTTAAGCTCCACTTAGCTGGGTTTTCTTTGGCTAAGACAGAATAGAGAAAGTGGAATATAACATCCCTTTCTCCTGTATATTCACACATGAAACTGAGAAGAGGGAAAAGGAAACCAGAGTGCACCTTTTTCAAATTTTGTCCTTGATGCTCCTTGTTGCCCTAGAATTGGATCTAGTCCTAGCTCGATCACGATCTTCCTATACTTAGAGATGATGATATTCCTCTTATACTACTTGCACAAAGTTAGATGGAAGAAAAATTAACTAAATGAAACAATCATAACTTTCATATGTAAACTAAATGAGACAGAAGTATGGGAATATGCCAAGCTTATATTCATGAGAAACAATGGAAAACACATACAATCACCTTGATGTTCAACAAGCTTCCTCCAATGATTATCCTATCCATCCCCTTATTGTATGATGACAAATGAACCAAAGTTTTGATATGCTTCAAACCTTAACTTCATCTCTTCTCTTCCACCCTTGAGAGGCCTTGTTTATATAGAGGCTTGGGAGGTTTAACCAACTTAGAATATAAAGGGAAGGTTGATATATTTCCTTCATAAGTCAGTATTGATTACCCAAAAAGGAGAGACTCGAGCTTATGAGTCATCCCTCGATCATAACCACCAAAAGTATGTTGGATTTGACCCATAGAATAAGGTGGGATTGGTTAAAACCACCCTAACAGGACTGGCACTCCCTTAAATCATGACATGAGGCATTGGTGACACTCCCTCTTGGTCCATCAAGAGGCGTCACCCTAAGGGTGACGCTCCCTAAGACATGGCAAGGGGGAGTCAGTGCTCCAACTGAGCTAATTAACAAAGGGAAAGATAATGTGTTCAACCTTCATAAAGTGGATTTTCTTATCTTTGATGGATAGGGAACATGAAAAAATGTTTTCCATGGTTTCAGGGATGCGAAACCAAGGTGCGACACTTAGATGTGACAAATTTTGTGTGTAAGAATAGACCAAGTATAATTGTTGAACTATCATTATTACAAGTTCCTTAGTAGTCACCCATGATAGGGCCACATCATCAACAATATATGCTAGCAATCATTTCACAAACCAATCAACTAGAAATTGGTCAAGAATCTCAAGCTTCATCATTTGACACCCTCTTCTCCACTTGTGAATGTGTTCAAAGATGTGAGTGGAGGTGTCCAATCATAATGATGTTAGTATATTTTTTCATGTCTCATAATGAACTGATAATTCAAAGTGTGTGAGAAAGGTCAAAGCAAAGGATGTGAAGTCACTATGTATCACTCATTTAAGATCAATGTACCACTTCGCGACTTCCCTAGTAAGGGTCTATTGGAAAAGTCTTAGTCAAATTTTTTTAGCCATAAATGAGTTTGACAAACACAAATATGGAACATCATAACATGGTTGTATGGATATTCTCCAAATTTTCCTTCAAACTTGGGAATATTTGAAGGTAAATTAGAGGGAACCGTGGGCTAATTAGGATCATGCCACACTAGGTCATTAGTGAAGTTCGTTGAAACATGCAGGTTCAATGTTGCCAGAAACAACAAATGGGTCTAAGGAAAAACATTCCAATTACCAAGAACTTGTCATTTAATTTTGGTATTCATGATAATGTCACTCATCAAACTTCCCCATGAGATGTTTTCACAACTAGAGGGAGAGTCTGAATTCATAGGCAATCCATTTTTCCAAGGAAACTCTCTACTGAACATACTCCCCATGTTGGGAAAGAGCATTCTCCCTATTATATGCCAAAATATGGGATAGAAACACTTCCCAAAGATGAAAAAAAAGAGGGGATTTTGCCTCCACCAAATGAGACTTGTTAGTAAATGGACATCCACTCTAAACCTAGTAGGAAAGAGAAGGAAAATTTAAAAAAGAAAATAAATGAAAAACACATTATACAAATATTTTACCTTGGTAACCTAAATGGGAAATCAAACATTCTTTGAGAATATTGGTCCTTGTTGTCTCATTCATTTAGAATAAAGAGTTACTTGACAAACCTTGGTCTACACCTAAGACACAATCACCATCATACTCTCTTGCTTTACACAAGAACAACCCTACAACCAATTCAACTTACATTTGCATGACCAAAAACCTTTTTCCAAAGTTTAGCAGTAGCATCCAAATATTGATCAACTTAATACAATTACAATGTGATTTATTTATAGGATTTAAAATATGAAAAAACTTGAATCATGTCTCCGAAAAATGGTTACAGATCCATGCATATCATTGGCTACAAATCCCATGAATCTTGGGATTCTGTTACAGTCAGTTTACCGGTTAACCTCCAGTCAATCATCGATCACTTCAACTTCAAATTTCCTGTTCGAGCACTTCAACCTTCAAATTAACCATCGAATCGACTTGACTTGCTGGTCATCCACCTCGACTATATAGTCATATGACTATTCTATCACTGCAAAGAATATAACAACCCAACATTATCCCACTTGTTTTCTTATTTGTTGATACAGGAGAACATGAACATCTATTCACTGACCCAGGGCAGCAATTCCCATTGCTTCTCTACACCAAGAGAACTTCACAACACTCACAGATTTGGTCAATGAGTCTGCTCTGTTTTACAATGTGTCTACTTTATCCAACAACACCTTTTTGCTTTCCACCATGTCTCTCACGAAATGATATTAGACATTAATATACTTCTTCATGGAGTGATAAGTTGGGTTCTTTTCCATGAATATTGTGCTTTGACTATCATTTCTTATCTTCATATCTCTCTGCTCAAACACAATCATTTAACATGGTTGTTTCATCCATACCACTTATTTTCTTCCATGAGTGGATGCCACATATTCAACTTCTGTTGTCGACAAATCTATGACCTCCTATCACTTGCTCATCAATTTTATTGCTCCACCGAACATATTGAACACATATCCACTAGTTTACCTTCACCAATCTAGATATCCAACCCATTTAGCTTCATCAAGGCCATGTATGTTTACTTCATTGTCGACTTTAAGCTTCCCTTGGTAGCATATAACATAATATTTTGTGCCACACAAATACCTAAAGATTCTCTTGACAATTGCCCAGTTCTCTTTCCCAAGTGTCGACATGTATTTTATCAATACTCCCATTGCATGAGCAATATTTGGTTGAGTGAGAACCATCACATAGATCAAAATACCAACATAAATTGCACAGGGAACACGTGACATTTCCTCTATTTCTTCCTCTGTCTTTTGAAATTGTTCAATAATTAGTTTTTCTCCCACAAGAATTGACACCTTTACTAGTTTACAATATTGCATCTTGAAACACTTCAATATTGTTTCAATGTACTTCCTCTGGTTAAACCAAATCTTTCTAACTGTCTGATCTCTCTTGATCTCCATTCCCATAATGAAGTTCGTTGAACCAATATCCTTCATGTCAAACTTGGAGGATAGCTTCTTCTTCACCTCCTTTTTTGTGTCCATGTTGTTTCCAACCAACAACATGTCATCGAAAAACAATGATACATATATGAAACGATCACCTTCTTCCTTGGAATATACACAATGATTAGCCTTGCTTCTCACAAAAACTAAACTAAGAATGTAGGTATCAAACTTCTGGTACCGCATCCTCGGTGATTTCTTTAGACCATGAAGGGATATTTTCAACTTTCACACTAGCTCTTTCTTTCCCTTTACTACAAATCCTTCAGGCTATTTCATGTAGTTTTCTTCTTCCAGGTCCCCATGTAGGAACATTGTCTTCACATCCATTTGCTCTATTTAAAGATCAAATGATGCAACCAGAGACATTGTTACTCTAAATGAAGTTAATTTTGCAACAAGGGAAAAAATATCACTTAGGTACATTCCTTTGACTTGGGAATATCCTTTTGGCACCAGTCTATATTTGAATTTATCTACTTAATTTGTTGTGTCCATCTTTTTCTTGAATACCCACTTGCTATTGACAAGTTTTTTTCCGCTAGGCAATTTCTCATTCTTGTACAAGGATTCCATTTCTTCGACCATGGCATCCTTCCAGAGTTTAACCTCTATTGAGTCAATTTCCTCCCTGATCAACTTGGGCTCCTCTTCAATGGAAATTAATATAAATGTGGAATAGAAATTGGGTGGACTATACATTTCAACTAGATTTATTATTTATTCATACCTCCTTACAACATGACTCGACTGTTCCACCTCTTTATCTGATTCAATCGACTCATCTAAATCATCTTCTTTGTTCCTTAGTTCAAACCTCACCTTTTATGGATATTTCTCTATTTGAACCTCTTTAGAATCAGAAGTTCCACTTACTTCCTTGAAGACCACATCCCGAATGTACATTTTTTTCCTTAATGTAGGACCCAGATCTTATATCATGTCATTCCATCCTTGTACCCAATGAAAATACACTTTATTTATTTCTTGTCCAACTTGCTCCTCTTTTCCTCGGGAACATGCACAAATGCATCACAAAAAAATACTTTGAGATGTGAAAGTGAAGACTTATTACCAAACCATACCCCATGTTTGTTTGAGTCAACTACCATTGACGAAGGATACCTATTTACCAAATACTTTGTCGTGTCGACTGACTTTTCCTAGAATTCTTGTGCAAGCCTAACACCACTAAGCATGCTCCTTGCCTTTTCCATCAACGTCCTATTCATTCTCTCCATTTTTTGGTGTGGTATATGGTGTGGTGTTTTGTCATGCTATGACACACTACTTAACTACTCAAAATCAATTCCACATAGTTTTCAACCATTGTCAGTTCTCAACACCTTGATCTTCTTATTTATCTAGTTTTCAACAAGAGATTTAAATTCTTTGAATTTCTTGAAAACCTCTACTCAAGAAATATATCCATGTGTTTCTGGAAAACTCATCTGTGAAGGAGACATAAAAAAAGATACACCAAGTGAAGGGAATGTTAGAGGCCCAAACACATCACTATGAATCAATTCTAGAATCCCCTTTTCCCTTGTCTCTCTAGATGGGAGTCTAACCCGATTTTTTTTTCCATATATGCAATGTTCACAAAAATAAACTTCCAAATTACAATCAAGAAAACCTTTGACTATACCTTTGTTATGCATAGCGCAAAGTCCTTTTTTGCTAATGTGTCCCATCCTTTGGTGTCATAACATGGTCAAGCCAACTTGACGAAGACTGTTGAGTCAGTTTGTATCAACTTACCTTGATTTAAGTCAAGTTGACTTCAAGAAAATCAATGTTTTTTCATCCATTTGAGTTGACATTCCCTAACAACTTGTATAGGGTTCCAATCCAAAATCCTTTCTTTAAGACCATTGCACCCCTGCCCATTTTCTTGTATCATTTTGAAATAGAGCATGCACTAATGCATCACTCATCTTGCTGATAGATATCGGGTTTCTTTTTGTTACGAGGGAAAAACTCTTTATGGCAAGGGTGAACCACAATAGACATGTATGACTACAGAAATCAACTCAATTCCAACATATGCTATATAAACTAATGTGGAATATAAGAAAGAGGCCTACCTCAATCCAACGTTTGATAATGTTCCACCGTTGAGCACTTTCACCCAAAGCTTTATACCTACAACAAGTTCTCAACAAACAAGAAGAGAAAGTATATAGTGATAATATAAAGGGGTTAGCACATTAGATAGCATAATCCATTAATAAACATAACAAAACTTCTCGTGGATGATAATCATATATTTGCACAATATCAATTGGATGGGAAAGGAGTATTTCTATTAATAAATGATCAACATAAGTGACAATATTACAAAATTCTGTGTCGGCATGGTTCAAAACCAAGAAACCAGGTTCCTTCCAACTAGGCCTCCACCAAAGGAAATCTCATAGAGAAGAGACAATGAGGTTCTCTCAACAATAGGAAAGATCTTGGGGGTTGAACACTGTGTTCAGACTTGAGGGATAAAGGGATGCAAACTCAATATGAAGTAATTTATCCAAAGTAAATTTGCTCTCAAAGTTGAATGCTTTCTCCTTCTTTTCCATAGCTCAGAATTATGCTCTTATAGCCTTCAAAATGCAACTGAAGGGACGAGTCGAAACGTTTCCAGTATATGGAAGGCCAAGGATCAGAGATCTCCTGTCGTGACATGGAAACTCGACTTCATTTTTGTATTTTTTGGCACAAATCCCGATGTATGTGGGTTGTAGTGGAGAAGCTCGCATATATGCATTTTGTATAGTAGATAGGGCGTGTATATGTGGGAAAATATGTATTTTTATCTCTGGAATCATCAAAAAGGGATGACAAGTCTGCATAGGGAAATGGAAAAAGGCCCTGTGTGCAAGATAACAATGGTGAGGCAAATCTTTCTATAACATATGCCCCCTAATGTGTGAGATCAGATGAGTATCTGCGATGGCCGAAATACATTATAAATAACCCAGAAGTGGAGTGGTGTAAACCTAGCTGGAAAAACTAGTTGCTCATTACATTCTGTGTTGACTTTACATCCATGGATGCCAATAGAATACAATTCAAATACATGTGAAAAATATACCAGATAAGTGTTTGTGGCCATGAATAGGCAAATACAAATGTGGTTACATGCCAATAGTTTTCATAGTCACGAACAAGGCCCAATGAAACCAGTCTCAAAACCAAACTGAAGATATATGTATACCATGGAGTACAATCTGATCTCCCATGATCATTGAAGTCATATAGGTACTGGTCCAATGAAAAGGAAGTAATAGCTCAGGAAAGCTACGACCACACAGTGATGTCTTCAAGTCTTCTACATTATCCGCCAAGGGTGTAATTCTACATCATGTGAATAAAGGATTTGAGGTCGAACACAATGAGACATTGTTTGATTAGCGGTCATTGAGGTATACCATTAACAAACATGAGACAACCTACCAATAATGAAAGTAGGTATCAAGGCACCAAGAACATTCCTACAAGTGTGAATAAAGGAGTTGGTGTTGAACACCTAAGGAATCCATTGATCAGGAGACATTGATGTATTCCCATCTGTCAATGGCGAGAGAGCCTGCCACTAATGACTGCAAGCCTCAAGGTACTCATAAAACTCTAGGTCCCATATCCAGAATAAATGATCTGAAGTCGATGGACAAAGACCCACTGAAACGAGAGAATTAAGGAATATCTCATCAGTCAACACGAGGAACAAAGCAGACGCTTCATAGTTTAGTGGAGATCGGATGAAAAACATGTTCACAAACCAACAACCCTATGCATCTCTCGTGTGTGCCAAATGAAAGTGGTACATGAAAAAGACCCTTTGAATAGAAGCCAATGATGAAAAGTGCTGACAAAGGAAAGGAAACCACCAATAAGGCTAATGGCATCCAAGACACTGTATGAATCCCAAAGTGTGAATAGATGTCTTGCCATCAAACACAAGGGGAACCACCTAGTCAATGACCAATGATGAAATGTCGACTACTGGTTTCAAGGTTACCTACAAATGATGAAAGTAGGGCCAGGGTGCATGATAAGACTAGAGTATCATGTGATTTTGAGACAAACTGAGGGTATGGCCGACATGCAAAGTCAATATTTCTGAGTGGCTGAAACAAGTTGATGGACTTCATTTGAACAAGAGCATGAGACATGTGGTAGACTCCGACAACATGGACTCAATGATGTAACTATTTGATGTAGGAGACATCAATAATGTTCTCTATAGGGACTGGAAGAGTAACCAGTCAGTAGAGAAAACTCTGTAACTAGATCAGCTTCCTAAGGCCATGCTAAACCCAAAATTATGATGACTCAAGGACTCAATAACTATGTGCTATGTTCAAAGGTGACACGACTGCTTCCAAATATAATATAGTACTCCCTTCCCGCCCATCTTTTTTTGTTTTTTCATAACAAATGAATGCTATGATACATAGGAGGGAATGAGTGTCATAAGTAAGAAAAACTAGTTCCAACAGTGGAATGTACCTATGATCAATGCAAGGTAATGCATGCAGGAGATGGACACTCGGGGTGATGTTCCCTCCAAGGTATAGGGTGTCAAATTGCAAAGGATATAAACAAGGCTCTCCTTGGTTGAGGATGCAAGAACTGCTTAGGCAACGGTTTATAATGCAAAGCGAGAACCATCTCAAGGCTCAATACTGCAAGCAAGGTCATGAGATGCAATCACAACTTAACGCCAAAAAATGTCCTTTTTTATGTCTTTTAGTCTACTTGGTGTGAAAAAGGGGTAAACTTGTGCCAAATAGACGTCTTTTCAAATCCAAGTTACAAGTGTGAAAAAGACAAGTTCACTCGGTGATCTTTTCTATTTTTGGTAACGAGTCAGACAAGAGCTTAACTAAGACTCATGACCTTTCAAATCCAATTTAACGAGTGTGAAAGGGACAAATCACTCGACAATATTTTTGGTTTTTATACGAGTCGGAAAAGAGATTAATCATAAAAGGGGAATAAGGTCGCATGTGTATGAGTGAGAAATGAGGCTTAATCATAAAGTCATGTATCAAGTTATAATGGACTCTCGGTCCTAAGGAAAAAACTCAGCAAGGGCACCAAATTTAGTAACTCTACATCTCATCCTCTTCAAATTTAGTGGATTACATTTTTTAATTAGGTTCCAAGTTTTTAGTTCTTGAGGGTGTAAATTAGGAATTTTGTTGTACGTGGACTGCCTTTGTTTAGGTCTCATATATGAAGAAGTATACACCTCTGTGTGAACCACAAGGTGTGTATATGTAGCCCTATACACGATTGTACGCAAGGAAATCCTTGTAGAGGTACGCAAATGACCAAAAGGAAGGGTTTTAACTCAAAATTTGATTTGTCCTTTGCAGGATGGTTCTTGAATGGAGAGAGCGAGAGCATGATGAGGTTGATGCAGTTGTGTATTGAGATTCGGTGGATCAAGCGGCTCTAAAAATATGTGGCTTGTACAAATTTTGGTCTCTCAAAGGAATGAGGGCCCAAGTGAGGTTGTTGGAGATGTTGGTGGGTTACTGGGATCCTGATAGCAAGAGCTTTATCCTCGATGGAAAACCATTGAGGATCGAAGTAGAGGACATCTGATTCTTGACTGGTCTATCACGTCGAGGAGAGGTTGTAAACCTCAACTCACGTGGAGCAGGGAGTGGGATGAAGATCAAGGAATATATTGATGCCCACTATGTAGCAGGGACTCCCAAGGTGGGAATCCAACTCCCTATCCGAGCCATAAATAACCTCATTTTGAATATCATTTTTCTCGTGCTTACTAGGATCACAGGTTCGGCCTCATTGCATCAAGCATCGAAACCGCTCATGTTTTACGCAGTGCAGTGTGCGAGACCCGCTATCTATGACTGGTGTACCTCACTACTGACCAATATGAAAGGTCAATTGACAGAGTGCAAACAAGGGAGTAAGAAAAAATTCGGGTTTGCGTCTATTCTTTGTAGTTTATTTCTCGAGCGGGTTCCAAGTCTGGGACCTAGAGTGGAGATCCTTCCTAGAGGACTGCGCAATCCAGCCATGGCGCAGTGGACTGAGGTCATGAGACAACAGGGGGGAGGTAGGGTACCAACACCCTACAACGAGGATTTTTTCTTCTGGTGGCGGTGACAAGTCATGGCTTTGGATGACTATCCCTATATCAACTTCAGAGGAGATCCAGATATGTCGCTTCCACCAGGGGCCGCCTACGGTGACATAGGTAAAACGTTTTTTAAATATTTCATTTTTTTTGTATTTTTTTATTAAGGGACAAAAATATTTTTGGATGGTGCTTAAATATTAACTAGACACTTGTGTGACGCAGATGTGCGTCTGAAACATCCAAGGGTTTACCTCGGCATCGATGGAGGCACCGGGTTGATGAGGGTGCGGGAGCAGAAGCCGATAGAGTCCTACAAAACGTGCAGGGAAACATGTCTCGTTTGACGTAGATGATTCCAATGGTTCAGGTAGAGGATCTACCTGAAGCCATGCAGCGACAGGTGGTGGGTGTACCTAGAGCGTGGGTATGAATTTTTTGGTGTCTTGCAAACACCGTGGTTTTCTATCATAACACACATCTGGCGCCACAGGCTTAGATGTCATGGGATCTATATATCAGTTGTATATGTGTATTGAGGGTTTTAGCCCCAATTTTGTAATATAAACACCATAGTTTTTGAAATATATAAAAAGGATCTTCGTCTTTACTTATATTTTACAATGTGTACATTGATTTAATGGTTTTGTTTGCTTTATTAATATGAAAAATGCCAATCTAAAATGTAATTAGAATAAACATCAGATACATGATTAGAACTTCTAGGATTGTGATAATATGTAATAAAATCAAATTGTCATTCTAAAAGACGTACCCATAGGAATCGACGGAGTAAAGTAGGATCACACGGGCAGTAACGGCCGTTCAACTAACATACTACTAACTGGGAATCCAGGAGAACCTCTAAAGAGTGAATACTATGTAAGATAACATCGCGCAAAAGTTCTATGATGACGCTATATTTGGCCACATTATTCATGGATGGCCTTAGGCATACGCCACCTGAAGACACCAACAGACCCTTGGGTGAGTAAATCACCCAAGAAAAGGAAGCCAAGTTCTGTGTATGACGATAGGCTCCATCTGTGAATCCTAGGTAGACCGAAGACTCCATTGACATCTGTCAATAAAGGGAAATCTCGATAAGTAAGACAAAGACAAAAGAAAGGGAAAAGATATGTATATACACTAAATTACATTAGTATACAAAGATTTCCACTTAAGCCTAGGGATCAAGCGTAATATCTTTTCAAGTAGAGCCCATTTATGGGCCTGGCCAACACGTTCCCTTCATAATCTTCTAACTCATAGGCTCATTTTTCTGGAACACGTCACACGATATAAGGGTCGTGCCACATGGGTTTAAACTTGCCTTCCCCCAACGGTTCTTTGGCTTGGTCATATAAAAGGACCAAGTCACCCTCAGCATATGACCGAGGACAGACAGACTTGTCGTATTGGACCTTGAAACATTTTTTATTCGCCTCGATGGCTGTAAAGGAATCTCAATGTTGCTCGTCAAGACTCTCTAGGTGCACCAGGCGTCGCTCTAGATCTTAAGTGTTAGGTAGGAGCGCGACTGCCAACTTAAGAGAAGGTATTTTGCATTCAATAGGAATAATCGACTCCATATTGTGCACTAACTGGAAAGGGGAAAAACCAGTGGCAGTCTTAACCGTGGTTCGGTATGCCCAAAGTGCGGGATATAGAATGATGTGTCAATCAGACTTACTATGACTGACAATATTTTGAAAGATGGTCTTGAGAGACTTGTTGACGGCCTCTACTTTCCCATTTTCCTAGGGGTAACAAGGGGAGGAATGACCATGTCTAAACCCCAGCTTTGATGCTAGTTCTACCATCATTTTGTTCTGAAAGTGACTGCCATGATCAGTGATAATATCACTCGGGATACCAAACCGAACGATAATTTGATTGAATACAAAGAAGGCAACATTCTTCCCATTGGATTTCATGGTAGGCATGGCTTCGACCTACTTAGTAAAGTGGTCGATGACCACAGTAATATGTTGATGCTCCCGAGTTGAAGTTGGGTTGCAATCGACGAAATATATCCCCCACTTGGTGAAGGGACCGACGGTAATGACTGGGTGAAGAGGGGATGGATGCGAGAAAATTTTCTGATTGAAAACCTGGCAGGGGTGACACTTCTTAACCGTGTCAATACAATATTTAAAGATAGTAGGCCAGAAATAACCGAATCGCAAGATTTTTTGGGCTATCGCAAGCCTGAATAGGTGACCACCACAAGCCCCTTTGTGGAAATCATTTAGGACTGACTCATATTCCTCGTCAGTTAAACAATGACATAAGATATCATCTATTCCTCGGCGATACAAAGTGTCGTCGACGATGGTATACTTCTTGGCTTGGTATCGAATACGTCACCGATCATCTCGTGAGAGATGTTGAGCGAAATTCAAGGTTTTAAGATATAAAACAATGTCTCCATACCAGGGGTCGGATGACGAGACAAGGAAAATGTGTGCGTCTGCAAATGAATCAACAAGGATAACATCCTCATCTAATTGTGGAAAATTGGATATTAAATATACGAAGAAAAGTGATTTCTTGGACTTTGTCGAAGCGAAGTCGAGATCAAATTCTTGTAAAATGACAATCCATTTATTATATTTCCCCCCTATGATACGCCTGGTAAGGACGTACTGAAACGGATTGACATCAGCAACCACAGTAGTCTTGCAAATAAATATGTAGTGACGTAAACGTTGGACTGCGTGAACGACAACCAAAGCTATCTTTTCAACGTGAGAGTAATTAAGCCCAGGACCGACTAAATTTCGACTAAGATAGTAGATAATGTGCTCATGGAGCTCATCATCTTCCTGAACTAGAACCATACCAATCGTCTCTTCAGACATGGCGATATAAAGCAAGTAATCTCTATTGTAATCATGAGACTTCAGCAAAGGGGCTGATACTAAGGATTTCTTCAAAGCATCGAAAGACTCCTGGGCTCACTCATCCCAGATAAAAGGGGTGTCTTTCTTCAAGAGGCACATGAAACCCTTGGTGATATTGGCATAATTCACTATAAACCGACGTAGAAAGTTAGCTTTCCCATGTAAACCCTGAAGTTGTTAAATTGTGTGTGGGGGAGGCAATTGAAGTATTTCCTCAACCTTAAGAGGATCTACCATGATCCCGGTCTCAGAAACTAAAAATCCCAAAAGAAGACCAGACTTAACACAAAAGATGCATTTATGAGGGTTCAACCAGATTCTATAGTAACGACATATTTCAAAAACAATTTGAAGGTGCATAATATGATCCACTCTCTTGCGGGAGTGAGCAGCGATATCATCAAGGTAGGCTTCAACTATGTGCTTAAGATCGTGAAAAGCGAAAGTCATGGTACATTGGAAGGTTTCTCCGATGTTTTTAAGGCTGAAAGGCATTTTCCAGTATGCAAAACTTCTCCAGGGACAAACAAATGTCGTCTTGTGTTGGTCCTCAGGTTTTATTTGGATTAGGTTATACCCTGAAAATCTGTCCATAAAAGAAAATATCTCGCTTCCCGCGCACTCATGGAGAATATGATTGATGAAATTTTTGGGGAAGTTATCTTTAGGACAAGCCTTGTTCAGGTAGCGAAATTCCATACACACACAGATGGTTCCTTGCTTTTTATTCACAGGAACGGGGTTGGATACACATTCAGTCAAGGGAACTGGGTAGATGAAGCCAGTGTTAAGTAGCTTCTCCACCTCTGCCTTAATAACAAGGACCTTCCTAGGATTCACAGATCTAAGACGTTTTCAAATAGGTTTAGCATCCACGTAAGTTCTAATCTCATGTTCGACAATACAAGGGTCGATCCCTGGAATCTCTTCATATGACCAAGAAAATACATCTCGAAATTCTTTGAAGAGATCGGTGTAGATCAGAATTTCTTCTAGTGAACAATCCACACCTACATTTATGTTCTCAATATTTCCAGGAGTACGCGATATATCGATCGAGATGGTAGGAGAAATACTCGACATATTCCCTTCGACATAAATGGCGTTCATATCAAGTGGAACTACGGCGTGACCGACTATCTCGCTCAAGGTACACCGAAATTCATCTTGTTTGATTCTTTCAAGACTTGGGAGAAAATAAGATCAATGATGCATATCATACCAAGGTCTATTGAAACAATTCATGGCTTCGAGGATAGCTTCATCTGAAGGAAAAGTCTCATCTAGGAAATCATGTGAACAAGACAACGAGGTGGCCCATACAAGCCTAAGAACAGGATCCTCCTTGTCCGTCGACGAGGTAACATGATCGAGATCGGTGAAAGAGTTAAAAACATCTCGATACGTGATCTCTGCTACTGATAGTGGCATGGCCATGCCAACATGCGATTTTCCTTCACATGATGAAGTCGGGGAAGGTAGGGTTCATGGATCACAAAAATAGGAAGTGCAGAAACGAATGGACCTCTCTGTTGAAGAGGGCCTGCTAGACATGGCATAAACGTGGTGATTCGGTGTCGAGAATTTGAAAGTACCCATAAGGGAAGAATACATTCTGATACCGATATTCTCATTTGCCGGCTGAGAATTTTTAATCACAACGATCAACGGTCCGATAGATGCATTAGGACTAGAGTACGCAAAGGAAAATTGGTTGATAGTCACAATCTCCCTGTTAGAATATAAAATATTGTGCTCGTTTTACCATTGACAATACCCTTGTTATCCAACCATAAGCCGAAGCCACCCTCCGAGCACCTTGAACTTGATAGAGAAAAGAATCCTGGTAGCAATCCAATAGCCAAGAGAGGCTAATGCACCAAGAAAGAAGTAACCAAGCTGATCAAATAGTCCCACCCAAGAACTGACGCAACACCTTCCCTAGGAGTTGTGCACAAAACTGTTGGATTGGAGTGCACAGAAACTGCAATCTGCAATTCTGAGAAGTGTTTCAAATGAGAGACTAGCGCCCTATATTTATAGTGATTCTGGTAGACTTACTGGCCAACTTCTCCTTCTGGGTACTAATTAATTCATATTAATTATATTCTGCAGCCAACATCTTGTCTAGGGTTTCCTTCATTTCTTTGCTTCCTTCCAGAACATTCTAATCTTCTCAAAGGTCACAAGAGAGGTTCATACCTCCCGAAGCTACCATAATATCAATACTCCCTCCTAGCTAGGGAGGTATGGTCTTGAGCAAAAACAGACCATTCAACTGGTAGTATCACGAGCATCGTCATTATTATCCAACTGGATAATATCCTATGACAATTGGTACAACATAAATTGATAGAACACAACTGTGTCTATCCACAGTAGTACACAACTACTCAAATCATGACACATAGTCACAAATAGTGGAACATATCCACCACAATAGTATATCTCTACTATCTAGAGATAGGCAATATCCATAACAATCATCTAATGACAACCTGCACAGAAAATATTGTTAAAAATAAACTGAACCATATGGGCCAATCTTTCACTCACATCTGTGAGATCTGAAAGAATATCTACCCTCAGTATAGAACATCAACAATGGGCTATCTACCCTATTCTTATCAAATAAGGAAGGATGATTGTTTCTGATTTCTGATCCTGAACCATTCCTCACCCTGGTCCATTTCTCCAACACTGGACAAAGTGTAACCTGGAGAGAATGAATCTACCCTAAGGAATGTCTGTCCCTAATTGTTGATCCTGGACCATTCCCCACCCTGGGCCATTCTTCCTACTCTAATCAAAGTGCACCCTGAAGAGAATGTATAAACCCTAAGGAATGACTATCCAGACCATTTCCTCTGTTAACCACAAGAGGAAATTATTGCACTGTATCAACCTTCAAAACGGACCATTCCTCATGTTAACTACAATGAGAAATCGTTGTGCGGCGAGGCGGGCCAGTCTTCTTGAGTAACCCTCGAGAAGAAAGACCACCCTAGACCACTCACTATGTTAACCACAATGGNCCATTCCCCACCCTGGGCCATTCTTCCTACTCTAATCAAAGTGCACCCTGAAGAGAATGTATAAACCCTAAGGAATGACTATCCAGACCATTTCCTCTGTTAACCACAAGAGGAAATTATTGCACTGTATCAACCTTCAAAACAGACCATTCCTCATGTTAACTACAATGAGAAATCGTTGTGCGGCGAGGCGGGCCAGTCTTCTTGAGTAACCCTCGAGAAGAAAGACCACCCTAGACCACTCACTATGTTAACCACAATGGGAAGTTGTTGTCTATGATACATCAACAATCTAGACCATTTCCCCTGTTAACTACAATGGGAAATCACTGTCCGTCAGAAATCTCAATCCACTTTCTGAACAGGAAAGAATCTGTCCGAGCTGGACTATTTTTCAATCACAAAATAAAAAAATTTAATAATATTTTCAGTGCTCCCTCCCAACCTAGAGAGTCATTTCTTCCTTTTAAACTAAGGGAGTTATTTCCATGATCCCCATCTTCTCTCGGAAATATGAAAACTTTATTTTGGATAGAGGTTTTGTCAGGATATCTAATGTCTTCTCATCAGTGGGGATATACTCAAGATTTACCTCTCCTTCCTGGACTTTATCTCAAATAAAGTAGTATTTGATCTCAATGTGTTTCGACCTTTCATGAAACATAGGATGTTCTGATAATCTTATACAACTCTGATTATCACAATATATTATGGTCGATTCTGGAATCTGATCAAATAAATCGGAGATTAACTTCCTTAACCATATTGCTTCTGTGAATGCTTCACATGTTGCCATATACTCTGCTTTTGTTGTGCTGAGAGCAACAAACTTTTGTTTCCTACTGCCCCAAGATATCATAGCGGAGCCCCAGCTGAAACACATACCTGAAGTGCTCTTTCTGTCTTCTGCACTTCCTGCCCAATCAAAATCTGTGAATCCATGAAGTTGGATATCACTAGATGCGTTATATCTCAAGCCATAGTTTATTGTCCCATGAATATATCTTAATACATCCTTTGAAGCTATCCAATGTTCATGTCTTGGTTCCACCTAGAACTGGCTTAGTGTATTTACGGCAAAGAAAATGTTTGGTCGAGTATTTACCAAATATATCAATGACCCATTTAGTTGTCAATATAGAGATGGGTCTACTGGATCATAATCTGGATCTTTTACTTTTCTTATATCCTCATTCATAGGAGTGTCCATGGACTTACAATCCATCATTCCAAATTTCTTAAGGATCTTTATTGCGTACTTTCCTTATCCAAGGAATACTTCACCATGCTTCTGCCATACTTCTAATCCCAAGTAATAATTCAGGAGACCTAGATCTTTCATATTAAATTCAGAAGCTAATTCCTTCTTTCATTGGATGATGAGAGACTCTTCACCTGTTATGAATAGATCATCAACATAGAGTAGTAGGATTAGAGGTGCATTGTCCACGACTTTATAGTAAAGGTTTGGATCTGCATGACTCTTGGAGAAACCAAGTCTCGTTAGATCGATTCCCATTCTGGCATACCAAGCCCTTAGAGCTCGCTTGAGTCCATATAGATATTTCTTTAATATGCAAATGTGAGTGTCTCTGGAATGTACCTCAAACCCTTGAGGTTGTTCAATGTATACTTCTTCTTCAATAGCTCCATTGAGGAAAGTTGTCTTTACATCCATCTGATGTAAGTTCCATCCCATGGAAGCGGCAAGAGATATGATAGCTCTGATGGAAGTATATCTAGCCACCAGAGAAAAAATATCATCATAATCTTCTCCCTCCTTCTGGGAGAAACCTCTAGCTACGAATCTTGCCTTGTATTTATCCATGCTTTCGTCTGCTGCATGTTTGATCTTGTACACCCATTTTGAAGTTACCACCGATTTTTATTTAGGTCTTGGTACGATTTCACATACCTCATTTTTCATAATGGATTGATTCTCTTCCGTCGTAGCTTCTTTCCATTGTCCCTTTTGAATTTCTTCTTCAAATGTGGTAGGTTATTCATCTAAAAGCTTCGTCATGTATGTTGCATAACTTGAGAATCTTTTAGGTATTTTACTCTTTCTAAATGTTCCTTCTGGAACCTTGAGTCTTTCTGCGTCTTGTAAGGTAGCTTCAAGCCAAGCTGGTCTTTTCTTGATCTTAGGTATGATATATGAATCAATGTTTTCACATGGCTCCATAGGATGATCAGGTAGTTCCTTTTCATGATTTTTGTTTTCTGTGCTTTCTTCGTTAAGTTCTTCAATCTATTCTTCTTCTATAGTTTCTTCTATGGATTTCTTGAAGGCCATCTTCTCATTGAATGTTACGTCTCTGCTGAATTCGGTCTTGTGTTGTTATGGAATATATATTCTCTAATCTTTGGATGAATCACTGTATCCCACGAATATCCCTTTCTTTCCTGAAGGTTCTAGTTTATTCCTCTTGTCCTTGGGAATGTGAGAGTAAACAGGACATCCAAATATTCATAGGTTTTCCACATTAGGTTTCTTACCTGAGAAAGATTATTCTGGTGTCATGTCCTTCAATATACAATGAGTACTTTTGTTCTGCACATATATTGTTGTCATTGTTGCTTCTCCCCATAAGAAAATGGATAGACCTTGATCATTTAGTAAGGATTTTACGATTTCTTCAATGGATCTATTCTTTCTTTCTGCTACACCATTTTGTTGAGGATTATGAGGAACAATCAGATCCCTCCTATTCCCTACCGATTTGCAGAATGCAACGAATTCCTTTGATGTGTATTATCCACCATTATTAGTTCTTAGCGTCTTGATCTTCTTATTTGTGAGATTTTCTATTTCTTCTTTGAACTCTTGGAACTTGTTGAATACTTCATCTTTTTTCTTGAGTAGATATAACCAAGTCTTTCTTGAATAGTCATCTATTAATATTACATAGTAAGAAGATCCTCCTAGAGATTTTAATTGCATCGGACCGCAAACATTTGAGTGTATCATATCTAGAATCTCCTCAGATCTGTTCTTGCTGCTTGGGAATGGTTTCTTGATATTATTCCCAAGAGCACATCCTTTGCAAATTCCTTCATGTGTAGACTGCAACTCTGGTATTCCTTCAACCATCCTTTTGATAAAGGGTAATGAATGATAGTTAATGTGAGCGTACCTTCTATGCCAAAGCTCATTGGGGTTGACTTCGTTGTGTACAAGAGCTTCTTCATTTTTTTCTAGTAGTCTATACATATTTCCTTCACGACTTCCAATAACCCTAGCATTCTCTATGTTGGCGTCTTTTTGCCATGATAACACCTTTCCATCCATGAAAGCTATTATGTTTCCCTTGTCTTCTAGGAAAGATATTGATACAAGATTCTTTTCTAAACTAGGTACATTTAAAAAATTGCTTAAGTGAACATAGTTACCTGTTTTCATTTTGATGGAGGCTTCTCCAAATCCTTCCACAAGGTAAGTGGTTTTGTCTCCAAGCTCTACCTTGTACAAGGTCGTCTTCTCATTTAGATTTGAGATCCTGGATTGATCTCCTGTCATGTGCCTAGAATCTCCACTATCGATTATACACATGTCATCTTCAATCGTTCCAGTAAGTGTTGAGTAGTGTACAAGACTGATCATTTCACTCATGTCTTTGGTTGACTGGTAACTAGTCATGCCTTGATCCAAAACTTCAACTTCGTCATTTCTGTCTTCTGAGAGATCCAAAAGGTGCGCTAAGTTAGGGTACATATGAATATCTTCTTTTTTAGCAAGATGCTCCATCACAAGGTGTCGGATATGAGATTAGGGTTTCTGCAACTTCTTCTGCTAGTAACCCTAGCGACAGTGTGTTTGGAAGCTGCTCTTGCTAGTAACCCTAGTGGCATTTCCTCAACGAGCTCAATATCCTAGAGGCTATGCTTCCTTCCAGGGTTTAGACTGAATGAAGGAGGTGTGGGCCCATAACCTGTTAGAATATAAAATATTGTGCTGGTTTTACCATTGACAATACCCTTGTCACCCAACCATAAGCCAAATCCACCCTCCGAGCACCTTAACCTTGACAGAGAAAAGAATCCTGGTAGAAATCCAATAGCCAAGAAAGGCTAATGCACCAAGAAAGAAGTAACCAACTTGATCAGATAGTCCCACCCAAGAACTGGCGCAACACCTTCCCTAGGACTTGCGCACAAAACTATTGGACTGCAGTGTGCAAAAAGTACTCTCTGCAATTCGGAGAAGTGTGTCAAATGAGAGACTGGCATCCTATATTTATAGTGATTCTAGAAAACTTATTGGGGCCAACTTCTCCTTCTGGGTACTAATTAATTCATATTAATTATATTTCTGCAGTCGACATCTTGTCTAGGGTTTCCTTCATTTCTTTGCTTCCTTCCAGAACATTATAATCTTCTCAAAGGTCACAATATAGGTTCATACCTCCTGAAGCTACCATAATATCAACACTACCCTTGATGAGGAAAACAAAGTGTAAAAAAGGCAGATGATACGACAATGACCATAGCATAGGTCTAATTGCAACATAGTAACAGGTTATAATCCAGAGGCGCATCAACTACCTCTACTTCCACCTCTACTGTCTTCCCACCTAATTGGATTGGAAAGGAAGGGAGAATATTTTGAGGGCATAAGGAATGACCATCAAATGCAGTCAACATGTTCAACGACTTAGAAAGGGTCGGAGAACCAAGATCTTTCCAACAGACCAGGGACATCACGTAGGTGGTAGTACCTTCATCAATGACTGCACGTTTGATGGTATACTTGGAATAATCCATGTGGATTTGGAAAGCCACATGGTAAGGTAAGCGAGGCTTCACATATGTAACGTCAAACTTGATAACTTTCGAGCCACTAGGTTCTAGAGCTCCTAAAGCAGAGAGTAAGACATTCCTCTATGATGGACACATCTGGAGTACCTCCAAAGCCGACATCGCACAAGGGGTTTGACCCAGATCCTCAACAATAGAGTAGTTATGAGTGGCTCTAGCATTAGGTTGTGAGTAGAGTGCTTGAGTACTCCTTTCAGAATATGAGGCGGTGGCTCTGGTTTCTCAATCTGTAAGTTCATCTCTGGAGGGGGAGGAGGAGCTTCTAGATCAGTACTAGATTTGAAGAGCTATAATCTCGAGAGCGAGTGGCTATATCAATTTTCGCTTCGACCATATTGATACAAAAACGGTCGCCATCTTGCGACGGTGGATTTTGACTTCCACCGGATGCATTTCTGACGTTCGAAGAGCTTGAGGCTAAGTGTTGGTTATGTGGGAATGTATTCATCAACACAAAGGGCAGTAGATTCAAAAGCCTCATAGCCTCCGCAAGTTTGGGGAATAAATGCGTAAGGTGGTCATCAGTACAAAGTTTGAAAGGAAACTTCACCTTACATTTCTCTTTCCTTCGATCTCCAACATTATCATTCAGTTTCCCATTATTATCTTTGTCCTTGGGTTTATTACCATTTTTCCCACCCTTACAATTATTTCAACTTTTCCATTTATTCCCATCTGGTCGTTGGTCACCATTTTCGATGATTGCACAGAGTGTACATCTGTCGATTGAGTGGGGTTGGAAGACAAAGACGAGGTTGGTCCTCCTGTAGACTGGTTTAGAGACAAAGTATTCAAGTGGCGTGTTGTCAAGTCTATGAACTTTACATTGGTGGATCCTACAATGCCATCGACATGAGGTCCGGGTTTTTTCCTATGATTGTAATTTGACCGCGGTGCTTCTGGAAGAAGGTGATATAACATCCCAGACTGAGCATATATCAAATCTAGTTTTTCATCTCTAAAGATAGATTCTTCTTCAGTGGAGACCCCAGAAGTGACAACGTCCTTCAATATAGGAGGGTGCAAAGACTTTAAGAACCATTATAAGAGAAAGGTCTGGGGTATAGGAGTCTTAATCAACCGCCTTCATCTACACCACTCCTAGATATGATCTAAGATATGAGTGGCGGTGTCCTGGCGTAAAGTCGAAAAAAGTTCGAGGCCAACATCATAACGAATGGGCAACTGAAAGTGGTTCAGAAAGACTATCAAAAACTGATTAAATGACCCGTATGTCCCCCTAGGTAGCTCAATATACCATTGCGTTGCAACTCCAATGAGAGTGCATTGAAACAATTGTAATCTAATAGAATCATGGTTAAGAGAATTCTATGAGCACCAAAGGTGAAAGGTAGTGATGTGATCACCAGGGTCTTCTCCATTCTTACCTTCAAACTTTGGGATGTCCGAAGGGAGCTTGGTGGGGATGAGGGGCCATGTGGGATCATGACTCACCGAGTCGTTCATTAACTTAGCCAAATCTAGCAGATTAAAAGTGGCCAGAAAAGGGAGGCGAGGTTGCGACATTTGGCCCCATCCTCTCACAAAAGATTGTGCATTGGGAACTGCATTCCACCCAGGATTCTAGTAAGAACCAAATCCCTATCTGGAATTATAAGGCCCTCCTCCAGGATGATTCATATAAGGTGGATTGGGCATCATTCCATCAAGAATGTTTTGATGAGGTTTATGAAAATTTCCCCTAGTCGGATTAGATTTGGGTGGGGGTTATAAAAGGTGCCCCCAACCGGATTGGATCCAAGTTGGGGGTTATAAAAAGTGCCCCCAACCAGATTAGATCTGGGTTGTGGGTTGCCCAAAGTGTAATAATGGCCTCCTCTGGATGGGAACCCGAAGGATTGAAGTGGATTTGTCATGCCAAAAGTATTGGTCAGAATCGGCACCGAGGAGGTAGTGATATAGGGCAGAACTTGTCCACCAGCATGGTTGTTCCATCCAACATTAAGAGGGAAGACCCAGGGTTAAGAACAAGGACACTTTCTACATTAGGATTAATTTGAGGGATATGAGAACCACCAAACGGAAATGGAGTGTAAGGAGGTGTAGTGCCCCCAAGTCCAAGGCTAGCGTTAGGTTCAGCAGTTGGGATGGCAGTCAAAAATTGTGAAGTGAAATTAGGCATACCATATGAAAATGGACTAGAAGCCATAGGCATGGACTGAACATTGTAACTCGGTGAGTGACCAAGACCCCCGAAAGGGTTTGAGGCAAGAGATGAAGCATTAACTATAGGTCGAGCCATAGTACCGGTATATGCCTTCGGGACTACAATTGTTGCAGTCACAGAAGTCGAAGGGGTGCCATTAACCATAATGGGTATGGGAGTTGAAGAGCTCCCAGTGTTCTGAAGACTAGATTTAGTACTCATCCTTGTGGAAACACAAGTCTGAAAGGTGGATGTGTGTACCACGTCTAATGACTCTACGATTTTAGAAGTTAAGAACTCGAAATTCAGTGGTAACGGTAACAACCGACGAGACCATAGGGGATGTTGGTCTGACTCCATGACAACTTATGAAAATACAAAATAAAAAATATACCCTAAGGCCAAATAGTAGTCAAAGAGAATACCAAAAAGTCAAACGGCCAATATGCATGCAAACAGGCTAAAGTGGTTGAGTGGCCTCCCTCGCTAAAGAAGGTATGCCTCATCCAATAAGGACTTGAGACTCCCCGCTAAAGTTTGGAGGTAACAGAATCAGTTATAGGGGCCCTCATGGGATTAACAACTAGTCGGTCGGATCCCCCCAGAGAGGTAATATTTCTTAAAGGTTGTGTGTTTTCTGACCCCTATCTGAATCAGGGTACAAGCAGAATAACCCCTGCAAGTAACCTATGAGATACCTAAGTCAAGCAACTAATCAACCACTGTATAATCAATGCACAAGCGAGCAGTTGTAAGTCTGGATTACCATATGGGCAGGGTAGAAAAGCCCAAAACCTTGAAAACATCGCCTCTCACAGAGGTATGGGTATTAGTAAGATCCCCAAATACGAATAAATCCATAGAAATATCTCTGACGCTAGGTGAGTATCCGGGGGTTATCCCTTCAACTAAATTTGTGCAACCCCATGATTAACTCCGATGTGAGCAGAGCCTCCTGATCTTACCAATTATACAATGGAATTTGCAACTCCCTATCTCAGACACATATGTTGATTTAATTGCCTTGGAGAAGTTTACTCACAAAATCTTATTCCAAGGCACTAAATCCTAGACTAGTTTGTGCACCCTAAAAAATAAAATCGTGACTAATCAATTTTAATTTAAAGCGTAAATTTTATTGGTTGTGATTACTCAAAAAGGTATGGAAGTGAAACTCATGATGTTATGACTCTACAAGAAAATAAATATGAATATAATGCAAAGTATAACTTTAACGTCTTTTTCAATGAATGATATGTTAATAAAAATAGTGTAATTTTCAATTTCAACTCTGCAATTCAGAAGTAAAATGCAATCTTTCACTAAATATGGTAAGCTAATGATAAAGATTCAAAAGACAAAAATACCAACCAATGCAAAATGCCTATTTTTTTGTATTTTCAATATATTAAAGAGAAAACGCATGGACTGAAAAGCAACCTGATATATAAATTCTATTGTGTATATATGAAATAACTCAAGCAGAATACCAAGCAGACAAGAAAATATCCTAGAGTTCAAGGACAAATCAAAAAATGAAAAACAACGAGAAAGACTACGCCCAAAAATTTAACACCAAATAAGTTTCCTGTCAACCCAGAAAAGATCAACAGGCACTACAGAGACCTAAGAAGACTAAAAAATCATTCAATCCCGCCCAACAACCACCAAACCAAGCAAACAGGCAAGGAAAAAATTATATACATGAGTGTTAAGGGAAACAATGCGTATATATGCGACTGTCAAGGAAATAGGGCGCTTATAGCCTTGAAAACAAGTCCAAGCAAGGGTAAAAAGGCTGAAAGCTCATACCCAGAGTGAACATAATCTTTCATGCAGTGATACGACAATAAACACAAAGGAAAAAGAGCAATGCAAGGAGAAAAATTACTTCAACCCTTGGAAAGAAGATAAATCCCCAATGGAGTCGCCAATTATGTTACAAGGGAAAAACTCTCTATGGAAAGGGTGAACCACAACAGACAAATATGACTGCAGAAATCAACTCAATTCCAACATATGTTATATAAAATAATGTGCAATATAACAACGAGGCCTACCTCGATCCAACGTTTGATGATGTTCCACCATTGAGCACTTTGACCCAAAGCTTTATACCTGCAATAAGTTCTCAACAAACAAGCAAAGCAAGTATATAGTGATAATATAAAGAGGTTAGCACATTAGATAGCATAATCCATTAATAAACATAACAAACATGCCCATGGATGATAATCATATATTTGCACGATATCAATTGGACGGGAAAGGAGTATTTCCTTTAATAAATGATCAACAGAAGTGATAACATTACAGACTTCTGTGTCGGCACGGTTCGAAACCAAGAAACCAAGTTCCTTCCAACTGGGCCTCCACCACTTCAATCCTCCACCAAAGGCAAGCTCATAGAGAAGAGACAATGAGGTTCTCTCAACAATAGGGAAAGAGATTGGGGGTTGAACACTATGTTCAGACTTGAGGGATAAAGGGATGCAGACTCAATATGAAGTAATTTCTCTAGAGTAACTTTGCTCTCAAATTTGAATTCCTTCTCCTTCTTTTCCATAGCGCGGAATTGTGCTCTTATAGACTTCAAAATGCAACTGAAGGGGCAAGTCAGAACATTTCCAGTATATGGAAGGCCAAGGATCAGATATCTTTTGTCGTGACATGGAAACCCGACTTCATTTTTGTATTTTTGGCACAAATCCCGATGTACATGGGTTGTAGTGGAGCAACGCGCGTATACAAATGTTGTATAGTAGATAGGGAACGTATATGTGAAAAATATGTATTTTTAGCTCTGGATTCATCAAAAAGGGATGACAAGTCTGCATAGGGAAATGGAAAAAGGCCCTCTGTGCAAGATAGAAATGGTGAGGCAAATATTTTTATAACACTTGCCAAACCCGAAATATGTAGCACACATGCAAGGGTTTTACTCCTCCCATTCTATAGTATTAATTGAAATCAAACTCGTCCAACAATTTTGGTTGTTGAGACATCTCCCAAGAACACATCTCCCCCTTCATATCTATCATATTCACAAAACCATTGTTTGTGAGGTGTCATATGAAAGGACACTCCTGATTCAATCAACCAAACATATTGATATGACTATGTATTGATCGATGCCAAATACACATCACCTCCTTTATCCAGAGTAGTCTTTCTCTCAATCGATTACTTCTCGTTGGATCTTGTACTGACTTCTATCTCCTTTGACTTGCAGTCCCTTTTGCAATTCTCAGTTGTACCACATTTCCAACATCTTCTTGTCAACTAAACTAGGGATTTAGATCTACCCTTTGAATTAGACTTTCTACCAGAGAATTTTCATTTATCTCTATCAATCGGTCGACCTCTCACCACTAAGGTATATTTGGTCGATCCTCCCATGTTCTTCCATATCATTTATTCTGATAATAGATATGAGATCATGTATTCTAGAATTAATGTGGTCAAATTACTCCCTATATCCATGACTAATCTATCATGGGAGTCTAGCAAAGAACATGATAGGCTAATACATTTATCCTCCTTAGTGATTTTAATATCCATAAATGATAACTGGCTTATTACAATATTGAATGCGTTAAGATGCTTAGTTATCGATCTCCCATCACTCATCCTCAGAAGATATAATTTCTTTCTAAGGAACAACTTATTTACCAGGGATTTCAACTAGTACAAGCTTCCTATATTGTCCCACAATTTCTTGGTAGAGTCTTCACCGAAGACATTCAACAACATTGAATCTACAAGGAAGATTCAAATCGTACTCCTTGCCCTTATCTTGAGTTTTTCCAATTCTTACCTCGACATACCTGCTAGAATGGTACCTAGACAGACCACTACCCATCGTTATCTATCTACAAGGAGATCTTCAATTTTAAGCTTCCAAAGCTCAAAATTATGGGCATTGAATTTTTCGATCTCTATCCTCGAATTGCTTGCCATTATTTCAAGAGAAACTTTAAATATCTCTGGCTTGCAACTCTCACTATAACTAGGGTTTAGCTCAGATCCAAGATATGCTCACCAAATATCTAACACCACATGTTAGGAAATAAAATCCACTCTAAACCTATTAGGAAAGAGAATATATATTTAAACAAGAAAATAAAGGACAAACGCAATACACATAGATTTTACCTTGGAAACCCAAATGGGAAAACCAACATTCCTTGAGTGTCTTGCTCCTTGTTTTTTTATTCATTTAGAATAAAGAGTTACATGACTAACCTTGGTATACAACTAAGACATAATCACTATCATATCGTCTTTCTTTACATGGGAACAACCCTACAACCAATTTGACTTACATCTACATGACCAAAAACCTTTTTCTAAATATTAGTAGGAACATCCAAAGATTGATCAACTTAATACAATTACAATGTGCCTTATTTATAGTCTTTACAGTATTCAAAACCCTAAATCATGGAACCCAAAAATGGTTACAGATCCATGCATATCATTGGCTACAAATCCTATGAATCTCAAGTTTTTGTCATAATCGACTTCAGTCGGTTTACCAGTCAGTCTTCAGTTGGTTGCCACTCAACCTCCTAACAAACTCTTTTTGGATTACCTTTCAACTTTCTCTTCGATCACTTTTAACTTCAAAATAACCATCAACTTGACTTATTGGTCGATCCTTCACCCAATAGATCCACCTTGACTAGATGATCAAATGACTTTTCTATCACTACAAAGAATATAACAACCCAACAAGAATGTTAGAAATGGGGTCGTAGAACTCCCCTCAGACATGTTAAAATTATTAAAATTAGGTAGTAAATTAGTATTTAAAGATGGGATCCCAAAGGATACATTACCTGCACTTTGAGGGATAGAGACCTAAGTTCCTATCCCACCACTAGTTGTCACCATGGTGATAATGGTGCCCCCAATGGAGACTCTATATATAGGAAAACTAGTGCCCCCAATAAAAATATTATAGGTAGGGGGATTAGTTCTCCCATAACCTAAAGTGTTATCTATGTTATTCATGATGGACCACTAGTAAAGTGGTTTCAAATGTGAGACGGGATATCTATGTGAAATATCTCTAATACGTAGAAGAATTAGACTTTATAGGTCAACAAGAGGTGGACATAAACATGTTGGTGTTGGATCAAGAATATCCTCGATTCTAAGTGGTTAGATATCATACAAAGGAGGAGGGTATGGAACCCTTCAAGGTATATGTTCATCTAATTCCCCTAAAATTTTGTCAAAGATGTTTTATTCTTACACCTGATCTTCCCTTGTGGGACTATTTTAGGCAGAGTGGATTTCTTCTTCTTGTTCACTCAATTATGGGTCAGGATCATTTAACCTCCACATAGTAGCAGGTGGCTCCATACTCCTTGGAGAGATAACTATGACCCTTCATGACCAATGAAGCAGTTGATCCACCACTATGAACTAAGAAACTTAGTAACAATCAAAAGCGATCAAATCCCTAGGTTGTCTACTCTTTTTTCCACCAAGCACTCCACTACAAAAAGGTTCTAAGAGGAAAAGCAACAATAAAACCACTCTCACAAAGACAAGTCTAATATGGTTAGGCCTGGGAGCTTAATCAATGAATATATGACCAATAAATCCTTTTGGAAGTCAACTTTGGATGATTAGGGCCTAAGTCCAACTATCGAATGTGTGAGAGACAGTTATGATAACTCACACATGACAATCACCTAAGGTACAAGTACCCTCATGAAGATATGTACCCTCCAAATGAGATAAAATAGATTTTATACATATGTCCCAAGCACCTCAAGAACTTCATACTTGTAGTAACCCATGTGAAAACTTAGGATAAGTAACTAACACTATCAATTTGCAATTGACAATCATGTGAAGCAATCATGGATCGAGTTATTTTGTAAGGGAATGGAATGTAGGAATGAGTCCAAGACCTAAAAATATGGAAATAATTAGTGTCATCTCGAGGACATGCCAATTATACCAAATCTCACGCACACCCATAGACCACTTAAAAAACACAACCTTGGATAATCCCAATTCTTACCTAGCTTGACCTAGTGATTTACGCATGTATTAGGTGTGCTTTCCCAACAAGCGCCTCCTGCTACTAATGGATTTTCACTCTTCTAGTAGTTTTTAGTTTGGTTTATCGAACCTTGGAGAATTAGCTCTCTAACCCTACATTAAGGCATTATCCCATACTATTTTGCGTTTGCTATAAAAAAAAAGTCTAGTATATTTTAAATATGAGTGTTTTTTTTAGGGTTTTTATTTTTTCAAAAGGAAAGGAAATTAAACTTTGTCATGTTATTAAGACTCTAAGAATGTTGTAATAATAAAGATATTAATAAATCTCAAGGAGAATGTATATTGATCATTTACTGAAGCTAGGCACTCTTTCATACAAACCTAGAAACAAATGATTTTAAGAGATGAAAAACGCACTCCTACAATGTAACTGTCTTTTCATTTTGAACCTGATTTAATATAGACTATAAACCAAAATGAAAAAGAAAGAGAATGCAACTTCAAGAAATTTCTACTATGCACCCAAAAAAGGAAATTTTTGTTTTCTCTTTTTCAACACAAAATGCAAAAATCAAGCACTATATGATGTTAATTCCCTATAATTGCATACTAAGTGACACTCTCAATCTTGCAGAATCCAAAACCTAGGAAAAATGCAAGTTTCTTCACCCTAAAATCATACCCATTCGTTTCTAGATGGAATCACTCTTGTACCCATGATTTTCTTTAAGGAAAAACTCATTTACCTACACTTTTATGAAAGGAAAGGCGTGGGTACCTGCTATAGCGAGAAAACCCCCCTATGGACTACACTAGTGTTCAACATGTAGGCAGATATAACCATATAAAAGTCTCCTACTTTTTATAACTATCCTGAATATACCCCACATTCATATATGAAAGACAAAGTGAAAAGATCGGATAACTTTTTCTTTTACCCTGCGTCCGGTGTCGATCCTTTCGCATTCGATTGATCCGTTGACTACAAGCCTCCTCCCAAGGCTGGCCTGCATTCATGAATAGATAAATAGGGAACTACAAACATGCATATCATATATAAATTATGGGTTAGACATTAGTATAAAACATAAATCAAACATAGATGTTTGACACATCATATTTCGGGACAGAAAAAGTATTCCTTTTATTGATATCATAATGTTTACTTACAATGAGATCAACAACTTCTCCACAAACTTGGTTCAGGCTTCTCTTCACCAAGTTCCAACTGCGCTTCCACGTATCTTTCTCCTCTTACACTTCTTCTAGGGAAATGGCATAGGCTTATGATGGAGGAAAAAAGGGCTAGAATGAGAAATTTTGATGCAAATCTCACAAGGTAGCTGTAAATTCTTAGGTCAAGGAGGGGATGTGAAATGGGCAGAGTTTCACTATTCTTATGCTTGTTTTATGAATGAGACCCCAACACCTCCTTTTATATGAAAAAATTATGGTTATTCAGTCGGTTGACGGGCTATAGGTGGTGGGACAGTTGGAAAACTACCTAATAGCCCATAATCTCAACGAATTCCTTGCAATTTTTTATTTTTTTCAAATTTTGTGGTTATACACGGGCTGTAATGGTGAAGCTAGCATGCGTACGTGAGTTGTAGTGATGCAAAAAGTATATGTACGTGGGCAGTAGTGGTGCAGGGCGTGTACATCTTCAAAAATAATGTTTTTAAGAAGAGTTGCTATGTGATGGCTTGGAAAAAAATAGCGAGTAAGAGGGCCTGATGCCAGGTATGCATGTATGGTGAAATTTATGGTTATAACATATGCCCCATAATGTGTGAGGTCAGAAGAGCATCTGATGGCTGAAATACATACAAAATATTCACCAATGTACGAAGCAAGTGAGCCCGGGACCAGATTTCAGGAGGTGCCATCTACAAAAATAACAATTGTCTCACCTAGGCGGGCATACCCATGCTCGGGATGAAATAAATCATGGCTTCCAATCAAATAAACTACATATCCATATCATATAACTATATAAAGTGTAGGCGCGAGCAATACACAGTGGATTTACATCTCAAAATCAAAGATATGCATGTATAGTATCCATCTTTAAGATGCTAATGACGCCTGATGGTTGGAGATGAGGCCTTCAGAGCTCAAGAAAAAACTTCAAGATATTCAAAACTTGGGTAGGAGCATAATGTCAATGTACAAATTCACTACCCAGAGGTCTTCGACGACTCATTGGGGAACACATAAGAGGATCTCGGTGATCGGGCAGAGAACTTCATTGATTTCAAACAAATACTTGATTGGTCTTTCGGGATGGTCAGGCATGACATCAAGAGACAAACTGTAGAAAGGATGACTCAGGTTGGGTAAAACTTCCCTTGGACAATAGCACAATAGATGATCTGACTCAGGCAGCATGGCATTGACATAAGTTCGCGATGCAGGAGGCAACGCAAACTCTCCATGTGTTTGGAAGGATAACCAAACAGAGGACACAACTCTATGTAGCGAGAAAAAATTCCTAAGGTCATATTAAATCCAAAGCTTGACGACAAACGAAAGGATGTGATTTTTCCAAGGGACCCTCATTGTGCTACCATAAAAAGAAAATAAATTTCATGTCCTCTTTTTGGGGTATATTTCATTTTTTTTGTCTTTTTCAATATTCTGAAGAGCTTGAAAAAGAATAAAAAAATGCTATGTTACAAAGGAGGAATGAGTTTCTCAAGCATAGTAGTTCCAAGCACAAGGAACATGCTAATTCTCATAGTAGGGAGACATGTGCAAGAAAATGACACTCAAGGAAAATTCCTCCATGGGTCAAGGTGTCAGGTCGCAGAGGCAAAGTGCTACAAGGCTTGCATATAAGGCATGATTCAAAGGTTCAATTAGGATCAAAATGGAGTCAGCATTAGGCCAAATATGCAGATATGCAACTGTGATTAGCAAGACACGATGAAACCCCCTTCAATGTATTTTTCATGAGCCCAGAGAAGGTAAGATCGGTAGTTCTTCATTTTTAGAGAGTCTGAAAAATCATAAAAGAAGACTTCACTGGGGTACCTTTTTCAAAGGTAGTCTAGTCGGCTCGAAAAATGGATAAAATAGTACTGAAAATACGTCTATTCAAAACCATTTTAACGAGTGTGACACATACAAGATCACTTGGCAATCTTTTCAATTTTAAAGAGTCTAAAAAGAGCTTAACTATGGACTCACAACATTTTTCTAGATTTAGTGTCTTTAGCCTGAAAAAGTATAAAATCTACTTAGGAGAACTCTCCCAGCGAGACGAATCTCCTGAGGTGTACTTTTTTCCTCTTTAATCTACAGGCCAGAAAAAGGGGTAAACTCGTGCCAGTAGATTTTTTTCTGTACCAATTTAATGAGTGTCAAAGAACAAGGTCACTTGACGATCTTTTCAATTTTAAGGAGTCTAAAAAGAGATTAACTATGGACTTCGTAGGGGATGTTCTTCTGGACCATTTTAACGAGTGTGAAGGAACAATGTCACTCGACAATCTTTTCAATTTTAGGGAGTCTGAAAAGAGCTTAACTATGGGCTTTGTGGGGGTTTCTTTTTTGTAAATTTAGTCCCTCAAGCCCGAAAAAGGGTTAAACTTATACCTGAGAATACTCTTCTAGCGAACCGGAGTTCCTAGAGTATACCTTTGTTTTTACAATTGACCATCTGAACAGAAAAATGGGTAAACTACCGCCAAACAGATGTTCCTTCAAATTTTATTTTAGCGAACGTGAAGGACAACAAGATCGCTCGGCAATCTTTTCATGTTTAGAGAGTCTGAAAATGGATAAAAATAAGACTCATTTTCTGGGAGTCCTGAGGGTGAGGCTGAGAGTGATGACACATCAGACATATGAGGCTCAATCTCGTAATCATGACATGAATAACAAGGACTCCCGAGCCTGAATTAATCAACAATGGCATGGACACCAAAATGAAACTAGGATCTACATAGGGAATCCATGTAAAGGTAGACTCTACCACTAAATTATGACACTTCTAAAGCAACAATGGTGATTCTGTGTCGCAATTCGATGGGATCGATCCTATGGAAAAGTGGAAAATACAACAAGATGCAAAAAGTGGAGGTGGAATCTTAACTTAAATGCAAAAAGTTGGAAAAACGACTTTTACCAAAGAATCTTTAAAAGTGACATATCTCCCAAAAAGTTTTCCAAACCAAAAGTGAAGTGTATCGTAACATCCAATGAGAAACTCAAGAACCACTTTAAACGATTTTCGAGCAAGAAAAAAATGACAAAAGGGTTCAAAAAAGTGGCAAAAAGGGCCAAAAAAGTCTATAAATAGAAGTTGACAGCTCATTTTCACCATTGCAAATTGAGAATTAACCAAAAAACTACAAAGACCCCTTTGCTAAAAGAGTTGATTCCAGGAGCTTCAGAGGAAGAAACTAACTTCTTCTCAGACCGAGTAAGTACAAACTAACCCCTCTTGCATTTCAATACTTCCTTTCTGCATTTATTTTGGTTTTTTGGAAGTCACGCCCTTTTAAAAAACGGTGGCCCTGCGTGTACGCTGGTTGTCCAAGGATAGCCCGCATATGCCCATGGGAAGAAAATAATCTTCCTATCTGCATACGCGACTGTGTCCAATACAGCCCATGTACACCCTCAATAGCATGGAAAAAATGAAAATCAAGAGCTAACTCCCCCCATGAACTTGCCATGTAACAGGATGTATGTCCACTGGAGAGATATAGATATATTCATCGATGAGGACCCTACAGGTATGGCCTCATTGAGACAATGTGGGTTATGGAAGTTTTTCCAATGTGCATTCATGAAGGAACAACCCAGGCTATTGAATGCCTTGGTGGATTATTGGCACCCTAACGCTAAGGCATTTATGCTTGAGGGGAAGTCATTGACTCCAACGACTGAGGATATCTACTTTCTGACTAGCCTCTCAAGGAGAGGGGAACCAGTCAACTTGCATACATTTTCCCCTGGGCCTCACAACATCATCGAGTTGATTGGAATGTATTGTGAGGTCGGCACTGAGAAAGTAGGTTCTCAGGTGTCGATCCACAAGATTACCAACCTATCACTGAAGGTGATAGTTTTAATTATTGGGTGGATCACTGGATCCACAACCTTACATCAGGCCTGTCGAGCACATATGCATTGTGCAATGCAATGCTTAAATGCATGATTGTTCGACTAGAGAATGACCATGCTTGACTGCATGAAGATACAACTCACTGAGTGTTGCAAGCGGAGTAACAAAAACTTTGGATTTGGTACCATTTTATGTTCATTCTTCTTTGAGAGGGTACCCAGTCTTAGTCCACGAGAGACAGTGTAGGGGCATGTGGCCGTGCTCCCAGGAGTGTGTATATGGGAAACATTGTTGCCGTGATAGGGGGGAGGGAGGACCATAGAGGCCTTCGATGATATATTTTTCGACTGGTGGGCATGACAGATTCCAACGATAGAGGAATACCCCTATGCTGGGATCAAATTTTCCAGGGATCTGTACATGCCCGTACCTCCTGGAGCTGAGCGAAAAGGGATGGGTACATTTTCTTTTTAAACTTATTTTCTTTTTTAGTTTTTATATATATACCATTTTTATATGTACCAGAGTATCTGAAAACTATGTATCTGTTATGTATATATGTGGGACCAGTGTGTCCAGTGGACTTCGCGAGGACCAAGCGACGTCCTCAACCAAAGACAGTACCAACAGCAGTTGTCGGATCAACAGTAGCAGTAGCAGGGGGACCTCAAGACGGAGAGGCTAAGAGAGTGTTGAGACGGGTGGAGCTGAACCTCACAGTGCTCACTCGTATAGTGCCCATGGTCAAGATCGAGGATCTCCCACCATCGATGTAGCCTCACGTAATTGGGGTGCCACATACCTGGGTCTAGATTTTTCGGTGTTTGGAAAACGTCTTCGTTCACTATGGCAGGGCCAACAGGCCCCGTGCTTAGCTTAGGATAGACCACTTATGTGTCGAGGGCACTCTTTGTATATTTTTTAGGGCATAAGCCCCGCGATGTATACCAGACATATTAGTTTTGAGGCACTTGCACCCACCTATGTACTCTGAGACTTTTGATATATATGTGTATTTACATCTTTTATGTCTTATGGATCACATTTTTATAATGTATGTACATGTGTATGTGTGTGCTTCTTTCTATGTGTGTGCAACATGCCAATCTAATACTTGATTAGCTAGAGTATATGTCATTTGATTTAGTCTCCTAGGAACATGGATATACGTAATGTAATCAAAGCAACGCTCTAAGATACATACCCTAAGGAATCGTCAGTGTAGATTATGATCATAAATGCGGTAAACCCCATTTAACTGGGACACAACCAATTGTGCATCTAAGTAGACTTGGATATGAGAGATACCATGCGAAAAAGCATCACGAAGCAACTCTATCACTGTGTTTTACTCGGAAACATTGTTTGTGGCGTCACCTAAACAAATACCTCCAATAGATAGCAACTGGCCCTTAGGTGTGAAGATCACCCAAGCTACATAAGCAAGCCTCCGAGTGTGTCGGCTAGCGCTGTCTGTAAACCCAACGAACAACTCTGATTCACTTGACATCTGCCATAGTAAAAAAAATATGGCATCAATAATGACACATCCATAAAACAAAAAGACAAAAAACTAACTATATAAGAAATATACATATGTACAAGAAGTCACCCAAGGCGACCCACCTACGAGTAATACTTCTTGAGGTAGAGCCCATTTCTAGGCTCCGCTAAAGCATTTCCCTCAAATTCAACCAGACAATAAGTGCCCTTCTTTAGTACCTCCTTCACAATGAAAGGTTTGAACCACATGGGTTTGAACTTTCCTGCCCCCAGGGGATCCTTATCTTGGTCATAGACTAGGACAAGGTCACCTTCGAAGAAAATATGAGGATGAACGGACTGATCATACTGACACTTGAGTCTTTTCTTATGAGCCTCGTTAGCCAAGGTTGCATCACATCACTGATCGAGATATAATAAGCATTCCTTAAGTGGTGAAGTGTCTGGAAATAACTATACTACCAACCTTAGATATGGTATCTGGCACTCTATAGGCAAGATTGCTTCCAGACTGTAAACGAGTTGAAAAGATGAGAAACTGGCGGCAGTTTTTAAAGACGTTCGGTAGTTCCACAATGTTGAGTACAACATCAAATGCCAATTTGACTTGGCAGAATTGATCGTTCATTGTAGAATAGTCTTGAGGGACTTATTCACAGCCTCCACCTAACCATTCTCTTGTGGGTAGTAGGGTGATGGATTCTCTTTCCTAAACCCAGGATTTGACGTTAACTCGGACATCATTTTGTTCTGAAAGTGACTTCCATGGTCAGTGAAAATCTCCTTCGGGATGCCGAACCTTGCTATTATCTGATTGAAAATAAAGAGAGTTGTTGTCTCGCCATCATTATTGAACGTTGGCATAGCTTCGACCCACTTTGTGAAGTAGTCTACTGCTACGATGATATATCGATGCCCCCTGGCTGAGGCCGGATCACATGTAGTGAAATAAATCCAACACTTGGTGAAGGGACCAACTGTAATGATGGGAAACATGGGAGTGGGGTGTGCCCTCATCTTCCGAGAGAAGATCTGACATGGGTGGCACTTCTTGACTGATTCAATGCAATCTTTGATTAACGTAGGCCAAAATTAACCGACTCGTAGAATCTTTTGGGTTTTTACCTGATGGCATATACGTCGACACTCATCACAAGAAGCATAGGCAGGGAACTTAAAATTCTAGAGATAGACTAGTATATCTCCATACCAGGAGTCTGAAGATGAAATCATAAAAATATCTCCTTTAATCGTTGATACTTCGGGCGTAACATCACCTGATTCAACCGAAAGTTCTGAGATACATTCCACAAATACCAGTGACTTTTTGGATTTTGCGAAAACAAAATCCAAGTCAAATTCCTAGAGGATAACGATCCATCTACTGATCTTTCCACCAATGATGTGTCGTGTCAAGAAATATTGAAACGAATTCACAATGAAAATGACGGTGGTCTTACGAAGAAAAATATAATGACAAAATTGTTGGACAACATGCACTGCTTCCAACGCTAGATTCTCAAAATGGGAGCAGTTTATTTCTAGTCCAACCAAGCCTCGACTCAGGTAATAAATCACATGCTCTTCAAGAAGATCGTCCTCTTGAACCAAGACCATATCGATGGTCGACTCTGCAGCGACCAAATACAATAAGAAATCTTTATTATAATTGGGAGGTCAGAGCAGAGGGGCAGATGTGAGGGTGTGTTTCAATTCTTCAAAAGAGCGTTGAGCGGCTTTGTCCCAATGGAAAGGGACTCCCTTCTTTAGTAAATGCATGAACCCTTTAGTGATATCGACATAGTTTGCGATAAAATGCCGAAGAAAATTTGCATTACCCTGAGGGACTATTCATGGGGGAGGCAACTGAACTATTGCCTCAACCTTCAGAGGATCGACCATGATCCCTATTTTAGAAACTATGAAACCTAGTAGACGACCCGAATTCACGCAGAAACTACACTTGTTTGGATTCAAGCGAATCCAATAGTAGCGACATCGCTCAAAGATTAGTCGGAGGTGCGTGGGATGATTCATGGGATGATCCCTATTGAAGCTGAGGGACTATTCATGGGGGAGGCAACTGAACTATTGCCTCAACCCTCAGAGGATCGACCATGATCCCTATTTTAGAAACTATGAAACCTAGTAGACGACCCGAATTCACGCAGAAACTACACTTGTTTGGATTCAAGCGAATCCAATAGTAGCGACATCGCTCAAAGATTAGTCGGAGGTGCGTGGGATGATCAACTCTCTTATGAGATCGTGATGCTAAATCATTGAGATAAGCCTCAACTATGTGTCTTAGGTCGTGGAAATAAAAAGGCATGGCCCACTGAAAAGTGGCTCCAACATTCTTCAGGAAAATCGACATCTTCTGATAAGAAAATGTACCCCATGGATAGATAAAAGTTGTTTTATGCTGGTTTTCGGGCTTAATCTGTATCTAATTGTATCCTGAAAAACCATCCATGAAAGAAAAGACCTCACAACCTGCACACTCATCGAAAATCTGGTCAATGAACAGGGTGGGGAAATTATCCTTTCGACAGGCCTTGTTCAAATCACGGAAGTCAATACATACTTGAATCGTTCCCTGCTTTGTGTTGATCGAAACGGGAGTTGACGCCCATTGAGTCAACTAAATGGGGTAGATGAAACCGGCTTTGAGTAGTTTCTCTACTTCAACCTTAATATATGTTTCCTTTTGAGGATTCACCGGACAAAGCTTCTATCGAACCGGCTTGGCATCAGGATAAGTCGTTATTTCATGTTCGATGATTCTTGGATCAATGCCTAAAATTTCCTCGTAAGACCAGGAAAAAACATCGTAAAATTCTTTAAATAAATCTATATAGA
This sequence comes from Picea sitchensis, assembly GCA_010110895.2. NCBI lineage: Eukaryota > Viridiplantae > Streptophyta > Pinopsida > Pinales > Pinaceae > Picea > Picea sitchensis. The sequence continues at coordinate 87,086 of SNQJ01S0000565.1, forward strand.
TCTGAATCTCCTCGGGGGAGCATTCCACTCCGATGAAAACATTATCCACAATTCCAGGGGTTATGGAGATGTCAATAGGTATCGTTTCATTGATGGTTTCCATATTACCCTCGGCATAAACTGCGTGCATAGACAAAGGATTAATAGGACAAGACTTATCTCTAGTCATAGTCAACATGAATTCTCCCACCTCTATTCTTCTTAAATCTGGGAGGAAATAAGATCTGTGATGGAGATCATCCCAGGGTCTGTCTAGACCATTCAATGTCTCTATAATCTCCTTGTCAGAGGGAAAGAACAAGTCTAAAGAATCGGTAGTGGCAAGGGAATCTTGAGCCCAAATAGGCTCGAGAACTAGATATAACTCTGGTGTTGGAGTCGGATCGGGGTCAGAAAAATCTTGTTGTAAAATAGAGTATGCAACTTATACCACAGAAGAGGTCATGGACATGCCAGGATGCCCTGTCCCTTCCATCGAAGCTAATGGGGAAGGAAGAGTCCACGGGTCAGTAAAGTAAGTCGTACAAAATGACAACACTTGAAATATTTTAGCCTTAAGTTGTTCGGGGATAGATGATATCATATTGACATCACAAAAAGGAGGTGGGTAATCGAACGTACCCATCAAAAGTGGGCACAAACCAACCCCCACGTTGATGACGACGGGTTGTGGGTTATCAATGATCGGGACCGTGGATGCCCCCAATGAAGGGTCAGGCCTGGTGAAGGACAACTGGTCAATGATTACGATTCATCCCTCGTGTGGAAATAACAAGACCCAAAAAACTGTGGCAACCACTACATGCATTGCGTATTTCCAAATCCTTCCTAACAGGAGGTTGTAGTCAAGAGGCGCATCGACCACTTCAACTTTGACGCACACGGTCTTCCCTCCTAACTGCACGGGGAAAGAAGGGATGATTCCATGTGGTATGAAAGAACGACCATCAAAATCTATAAGTAGAGTAGGTGACGAAGACAAAATAGGTTGGCCAATGGCCTTCCAACACACCAATGACATCACGCATGTCAAGGCACCCTCATCAACCACCATGCAGAAAATATTCCGGGTAAAATATTTTTTTGGGTGAACCACTAATATCTTAAACGCAACATGGTATGGGAGATGAGGCTTCAAGTCGGTCTTATCAAGCATGATCGTTCCTAGATTACAAGTCTCAGCAGATCCTAAGGAAGCTAACAGGGCCTTTCTCTACGAAGGGCATCTCTGGAGGACCTCCAAAGTAGGCATCGCACAAGGGGTTTGTGACAAATCCTCCACCATAGAGTAATTTTGGGCGGCCCTCACATTTGGATTGTGTGAGTCTTTCTTAAATGCCCCTTTCAATATGTGTGCCATTTTTTCTCACATCATCTTCTCAATCTGGAGAGGAAATGACGGGTTTTCATCTTCTTTACCCTTTTCAGCAGTGTTTGGCATTCTTTAATCGTGTGCCCTAGTTTCTATGTGAGTGTCACCCTTCAACATATAAATGTTCGTGACTGAGGGGGTACTATAAGATGGAGGGTGTCTCTGACTGCCCCCATCCGTGTTCGAAGAGGCTTGAATCAAATTTTTCCCATGTGGAAATGGGTTTGTTAACACAACAGGTTGTTGTTGCACCAATAACTACTGGGCCTCCACAAGCCGAGGGCACAGGTGAGTCAGATGGTCTTCCATGCAAAGGTTACATAGATACTTCAACTTTCTTTTCTCTGTGTTTCCCCCTCCAACGTTGTTGGTAGGTTTTTTATCCCCCTTACTCTTCTTGATTCAATGGTTTTTCTTTCCATCAGGCCGTTGGTTGGCCTTTGGGTTCGTCGACTGCACACTGTGTATGTCTGAAATTTGAGTAGGGGGAGCATCTGAACTAGAGGTTTGGTTGTTTGTTGTCTATTGTATCGACAATTGTTGAAATTGATTCGACAGCTGATCAATGGACTTCGCTTGTGTTGAACCAACTATGCCATTAGCATGTGGCCCAGACTTGTGTCTGGTCTTGTCAAGGATAGACCGTGGTGCATCTGGAAAAATCTCATGAAGTAAACCAGACTGAGAGTATATTAGTTCAAGTTGTTGAGCTCTAATTATCACCTCTTCCTCGGAAAATACCCCTGACGTTGCAACGTCCTTGGATAGTTGAGGTACCAAAGACTTAAGGAACCACTCCACCAGGAAAGTTGGTGGGACTAGTACTTTTATCAAACTCTTCCAACACCGGCATTCTCGGATGTGATCCGAGATGTGATCAGCCTTCGTCTGCTCAAAGTTGGCCAACAATTCAGTGCCGACATCATATCTCACAGGTATTCGGAAATGGTTGAGAAAAACCATTGCCAATTCAATAAAGCAAGAGTATCTTGAGTGTTTGACCTCGATGTACCATTTCACAACACTCCCAATAAGAGTGCGTTGAAATAGATGCAACTGAACAGAGTCGTCTCGTAGAGAGTTTGACGAGCACCATAGGTGAAACGTGGTCACATGATCGCCTGTATCTTCGTTAGGATTACCTTCGAACTTTGGAATGTCTGAGGGAAACTTTTTCGGCATGGGAGGCCAACGTGGATCGTGACAGATTGGGTCATTTAACAACCTTGAAAAATATGGAAAATGTAACGTTGCTAGAAATGATAGTTTGGATTGTTGACTATGTACAGGAGGAAAGGATCCTGGAATTTGGTTGGCACCAGGTTGCCAGGAAATCTTAGGCTGCTATCCAGGGTTCTGGTAAATACCATGGCCTTGGCTAATGAATGACTACTATGTTTGTTGAGACGTCATTGGTTGACTTCCATAGTTGGACATTGAGGGTTGGGAAGGGATTGCTCCCTGCATTGTGTTCCAAAGTTTCTCGAAAGGGTTTCCCCCTACTGATCTAACGGGAATAGGTACTAAGCTTTGCCCAGGGTTCCATTGACCATGGAAGGGGTTTCCCCCAGTCGACATCCCTGAGGAGGGAATTGATCCCTGCCATGGATTCCAGAGTCCTTGTGAGGAGGAGAGTCCTGTGTTTTCCCCCTGTGTAGGAATAGTACACTGCATAAGATTTTGTGGTCCAGGGTTTCCCCCGGCCAAGATGGCAGCTGATAAAAATCTGTTGTTTCCAAATGCATTGAACAAAGAGAATGACATTGAACCCACCGACGTGGTATAGGAAGAAGGTCCTTGACTACCTACTCTAAACAAGCCATAGTTCATGTTTGGCCAGACGGGCTGTTGAGAAGCCCCACCGAGCGAGGGGGATGAAGGACGTATATGACCTTCGCCATAAGGGAAAGTGTTATAGGGAGTTGAGGTGCCCCCCATGGACCCTTGCAGAGGAGTGTTTGAGCTCCCTATCCCTAGACCCATGGTTTGTAGGGTGGAGTAGGTGAGGACCGAGTTCGTATCAAAGCCGAGCATCCCATATGAAAATGGAGGACCTGTCGCACTCTGTTTGAATGATGCAATTATCGTTGCCATAGATGGAATCAGACCATTGCCCAAAGTAGAGGCAGTCGATACCATAGTGGTACGGACCGACGAAGGTGGGTTAGGAGGCCGAAGGTCCCCTGTGGTGGCAGTTGTAGAGGGAGTGTGAGGACTCCCTGGCGAAGTAGCAACATTTTCTTCCATCCTTGCTTGTAAGACTATCTGATGCTCATGATGTGTTACCCTTGGGGGGGGAAGCTATATCAAAAGTGGCACCAACAAGTCAGTGATAGGAGGGTTATACAAACCGAGAGCTTCCGCTCCAAGGTCAGAAATAGTCGGTTCCTTCGGATACGAGTGTTATCCTCTCAAAGCTAGCTCGGGCACAATTTTCTATGGCTCGGTCACCTCAAATAACCCTTGTTGGTCAAGTCTTCGTCATAACGATGGAGGTAGTGGCTCCAAATTAACCGGTGGTAGGCCTTGAATCCTTCACAACCGACAAATGTCTTGATCTTCCACTGTGTGATAATATCAACGACACAGTAAGGCTTTTTCTAACATTGAATACCAAGCACACACTAGAAAAGTTCCTATGAGACAAATCAAGCAAACCACTAACTAGTTGGAAGAACAGTTACGCCAGCCAACACTAGAGAAACTTATCGGTGCAAGTGCAACTCGAACACGAAAGCACCCTCTAGGTATACTCTGCAAAGTGTGGCCTGAATTTTTCCCTAGGTACCGTGATATACCCCCACAGTCACCTGTGTAAGTCCCTAAAGTAAAGGAAACTAGGTTTCTAGCTCGCGAATAGTCACCAGGAGGGTACAGTCGACAGTCGGGTGGACCACAATGAGTAGGATAACTGAGCCTGAAACCTACCGAGGTTATTGGAAGCAAGTGGTCTGGAAGACAACTGAGGACCTCAAACAAATTTGAGATCCACGAAGCTCCATGGAAAATGCGACCAACTGTATTCCACGACAAGTCCTCAATATGTGTTTCCCACTACGCTTGGTCTGGCTTTGGAGGGGTTATCTCCTCTACCTTTCCGCATGCAACCTCATGTTAGAGGGGGGTCCCGAATAACTTTCACGTTTACTAGAATTGTTTACACTCCCTAGCACTAACTCCAATGTTTGTCTGTAAGCCTTGAAGAGTTTCCTCTCCAACCTAATCCAAGGCTCTAACCTAGACTAGTTGATTTACCCTACAAACATAAAGTCTAGCTGATTTTAAATTAGCGTTAATTTTATATGTATTTTTTTAAGTCAAGGAAACGACAATGAAAATAGTGGTGTATTTTGAGAGACGAAGAAGGAGAAGCAAACAAATTTGAAAGGAAAATTACTTCTTTTTTTCTTTTGACAAATAAATATTTGTAACTAACTCTTTAACCAACTTTTCATAACTACTTTTTTCTAAGATATTTTAAAGGAAAACCTAAAACGAGATTTCACTCGACTACGAGCTACTTATGTTTTACGCAATCGGTAAAGAACTTAAAGAAAATAACTCTTTCTCCTAACAAGCAAAACAATCAACCCAACTAATTAACCAAACAAAGAAATGAAAACTTTTTCTATTCTTTTTTTTTATGCTTCAAACAAGAACCTTGAAAATAAATTCTTTTAATTTTACTTTAGAGCAAGTCAAAGGGGAAAAAGTGAAAAACAACTAGACAAGACTGAGAACTGATCTCTGGCCCACTGTGGATCGCAGGGAGTCCCTAAATACACCTAACAGGTTGATAAAAAAGACTCGAAGACTTGCCTAAAACCATTTCAAACTAAACACAAGAAATATTTAAAAGATAACCGAACTGACATCAAACCCAGGCTTCGACTATAAAAACAAAAACATTGTACTTAATCAAGAAACCCCAAGAAGTCAGACTTCAATCATGGAAGAGGTTGACTGCCCCTTCTTAAGGAAAACCTTTCTTGACATAGACACACTACTAGTTCTTAAGCAGCCTGCATATGCACATGGGTTGTCTAAAGGCAGAGCGCATATGTACGTGTGCAGACCCACTACAGGTCGCATACACCTCAATAAATCCTCAAAAATGAATACAAACAGGTAGACTAACAAGGTAGGGAGACCTGGTATAGCACCAATAGATGACCAGAATCCCTTAAAGACTCAGCAGACTCAGAAAGAAACTCAAAAGGTAAAAACCGATCAAACACCCATAAAATCCCCTAAAACCCTAGAGGTCTCCCCCGTATGGTCGCGAGTTCTGCTATAGCGGGAAAACCCCCCTATGGACTACACTAGGGTTCAACATGTAGGCAGATCTAAATGTCTAAAAGTCTCCTACATTTTATAATTACCCTGAATATACCCCACATTCATATATGAAAGAAAAAGTGAAAAGATCAAGTAACTTTACCTTTTACTCTGCGTCCGGTGTCGATCCTTTCGCGTTTGATTTCTCCGTTGACTACAAGCCTCCTCCCAAGGCTGACCTCCATTCATGAACATATAAACAAGGAACTACAAACATGCATCTCATATATAAATCATGGGTTAGACGTTAGTATAAAACATAAATCAAACATAGATGTTTAACACATCATATTTCAGTACCAAAAAAAGTATTCCTTTTATTGATATCACAATGTTTACTTACAATGAGATCGATGACTGCTCCACAAACCTAGTCTGGGCTCCTCTTCACCAAGCTCCAATTGCGCTTCCATGTATCTTTCTCCTCTCACACTTCTTCTAGGGAAATGGCATAGGCTTATGATGGAGGGAAAAAGGGCTAGAATGAGAAATTTTCATGCAAATCTCACAAGGTGGTTGCAAATTCTTGGGGCAAGGAGGGGATGTGAAACAGGAAGATTTTCATTATTCTTATGCTTGTGTTATGAATGGGACCCCAACACATCCTTTTATATGACAAAAATATGGTTATTCGGTTGGGTGATGGGCTATAGGTGGTGGGCAATTGGAAAACTACCCAATAGCCCGTAATCTCAACGAATTCCTTGCAACTTTTTAATTTTTGCAACTTTTGTGGGTATAAGCGGGTTATAATGGTGCAGCTAGTGTACGTACATGAGTTGTAGTGATGCAGCAAGTGTGTGTACGTGGGTAGTAGTGGTGCAGGGCACATACATCTTCAAAAATAATGTTTTTAAGAAGAGTTTCTCTGTGATGGCTTGGCAAAAAATAGCAAGTAAGAGGGCCTGATGCCAGGTATGCATGTATGGTGAAATTTAGGGTTATAACAGTACCCACCCTTATGGATAAATAAAGGCATGGTTGCAACCTAAAAGATGAATAAAAATTAAAAAAGGGCCTTGAACCTCTAGAAATTGGTTCTACATAAGGAAAAGGAAAAAAAAACATACAGATAATGAACCAATCCAAACATCTAAAGTTGGAAATTAGAGAGAAGAGACCCTAAAAGAAAGAACTCACAAAGCTCTCTCCAATGGAGTCACCGATTTTTTTGTAGGAAATAATTCCTACTAACCAGGCTCAAGTCACTGATAGAGTGGATAGTAGACAAACTACTTAAATTTTCAGATTAAGTTATTATGCCAAATATAATGGAAATGAATGAGGGATAATACATTTAACCAATAGGCTAGCCCCTTTTGTTGTATCTAGAAATTCGTCTAGATAAATTCTTGAATGCTTCAGGCTTCTCCTAAAATATGAAAATTAATGAAACAAAACCTTCCTCAAACCTTTTAAAGCATTAAATATCAATGACAATATGACAAGAAAAACTTGTAACTAACATTAGGTGGTTAATTCCTCCTCAAATAATGAAATTAACAATAAATAATCAAGTAAATTCACCATGACTTGTGGGGGGGAGGGGAGATCTCCATATATTAATCAAAATGTGAAATGGAAATTACAACAATGTACCTAATCTCTTGCGGGCACCTTTGTCGCCAGAGTTCATATTCCTCTGGCCTAAACCAATTATTGACTTCTACACCACTTCTAAACTCCTCACCATACACATATGGGAAAATCAACAAAGATTTGTATCTCGATTCTTAGCAAGATAGTCACTCCTGGAAATAGGGGTTTATGTAGAAGGGGTTGGTTATAAAAATCTAGGGGGAAATATCCCAAGGAAATGCTCTAGAATAAGGGTGCTAGAAAGGTAATTGAAGTTCCCCTTCTCCAAGATTTGAACTCAATTTATATGATTAAGAGTTGGTTAGCTTTGTTGGTAACAATAATTTAGGTTTCATATGTGGAAAAATACATGGAGCACACAATCAATGCACATTTATTATTTTTTTCTCTTTTCAGGATGTACCACACCTTTCCTTAAGGGAAAGAAGGGGTCCCCATGTGTTGCATGAAAAAAGGAAAGGGTATGAAGAAAAAATAGAAAATATCATATATTTAATTTGGAGCAAAAGTAAACCCTTAAAGATATTCTGGCCAAAAAGGCATTAGAGGTCAGCAATGACCAAATAATGAAATACAAACCACCTATTGGTGATCTCCCATCCAGGTCAACCTACTTCAACCCTTTCACTTTGATACTTTGTCTTAGCCCTATCTCATCCTTCTCAACCTACTTAACATCCACTTGGTAACCAAGATCCACCCAAGAGGATTAGAAAGCAATTTAAGATGCATACATATAGTAACCAAGGGCTAAGGGGAAAGGATAGGAAAGTTAGGGGCATTAAGAATTCTAACCATGGCCAAACAAAATCAATGAAACAACATGACCTTCCACTCAAACTATCCACCTTTGTCTCATTTGCAACATGGTGGATCGCAATATTTATCACCGTATGAAGATCATAGAGATTCTTAGGTTACATAGTCACTTATTTCAACTTCACATCACTTATTTTACCTATTATCTGCCATTCCTACTTCAATATCTACCCATCCTCATTGGAGATTGTCCTAACACTAATTAAGGTCACCCAACCCCTACATAAAAAATGAAACATCCGAGTTAGGACTAAAAACCCTTTCTCCATTTGCAAATTTGTTGGTCATTACACTCACCATTGTTCAAACCTTCCTGAGACATTAATCTCTTGATATCCCCTTGTAGCACCCCCACCCCCCAACATAAATTAATTGCTACTAATGTTATGCTACACCTGCTTTTTATTTTAGATCCCTATACACTACACCCACCCAACATGTGACCCTCTCCCCTAGCATATTATCATTTCTTCCAATGTTGAGACCCCACAAGTTTATTCCTTGTTGGTTACCCAATATTTCCACATATTATGATCCCATGCCACATGCAGTGTAGTTCACTTGTACAAGGTGTTAGTATTTTCTTCCTTTTCTTTCACAACGTAGGTTCTATTTTTATGTGTACAAGATATCATCCTATGCTTTCCACTCAACACACATTCAATGGCCCCATGAATTATATTCTCCAAATTGGAATACAAGTATAATGTTTCCCTTTTTACATTTCACCAATGTACCTTGAATTCACATTTAGGTTCCACCTAAGTGAAACAAGTTGCCTCACCCTTTTTGAGTCACGCCCTCACAGTCATATTCTAGTAGAACTATACCTGAAATGGGATGCCCTAGTTTAGTACATTTTTTATTTTGGCATCCATTTCACCTGACTCCATAGGAATCGAGATCCCTTGTAGTCTTTATTTACAATATGAGCCTCAATCTTTTCTCTTAACATTTGTTGAACTTTACACCAGAGGTCTTGAGTAATTACTGTTGGTTTGATTTTTTTCTTCTCACTATGTTGTGAACCCATTGATTCACTCTATTATTTTGTTTAAGCCCCATCTATAGGAAAACCACCATCACCCACCCTGATTCTACTTTCCCAACCTATCCAAGGAGACATCCAAGTGCCCACCTTGTCAACACCCATTTTCTATTGCAATCCCTACCCATTTTTCAAAATCACTTGGTCACATTTAACACCCGAGTCCTTGTTGTAATATATTTATTATTTTATTCTTTATGGAATTAAAAACCACAAAAAACATCCCAAGAAAAAAAATTATGGGGAAAGTAACTAATCTCTTCTCATGTTGACCATGTTTTTACCATAATTCACCTCTTCATGAGTTCAAGTAATTGTTGGTTTCATCCTTGCTCGAAGCATCTCTACTATGTCACCTACTCATTCCTTTTGTAGGTCAACGCCAATTCAACTTTGTCATCCTTAATTCCTACCCACACAATCAACTTGACCAACTCATTATGGTACTTGTGCCCTATTCTCACCATCTAGTTTATCAATTCATCATGGTACTAGAGTCCTACTCACCCCATCCACTTGACCTAATCACCATGGTTCCTTAGTCTAACTCATGTCATTCCTCTAAATTTATCCCCATGGTATAAAGTACACCATAAGTATTGTTGACCCCCTTGTCTCCACTTTGAATTTGATAGAGTCATCATGTTATGGTTTATGGTCATTGCCTAGATCAATTTCCATGTATATTTTGTTCAAGGGACATCCTATATCTCATTGCATGCCATGCTCATCCCATTATGTCAAGTCCAAGTATTTATCATATATCACTACTCTCCATGCCTTGTGTTGGTTTAAGGGGCACATCATTTCCCTTTCTCCAACTTAATATACTCCTATCAACAATGACATATCTTCTATGGGGGTTTTATTAGAGGCCAAATACACTGGTTACAATTTTCATCATTGGTTATTGACCTCTTATAATGAACAAAGTGTTGTTTATTGGTTACAATGTTCAGTTTGACTCTAGAAGAAGTCTTCTTAGAAACGAATCCTTAAAGTATCCTTGGTTGTCCATCTACATCCATGATTGTATGATGAAAGGAAGAAGTTTGAATCCTCAAGGAATATAGAAGAACCCATGGACCCAAGAGCTAAAGAGAGACATGAGGAAGAACATGAAGATTCCAAGAAAGAAAGAAAATCCAAGAACAACCAATTATTATACCAAGAATCATAAGACTACCATCTTGGTTTGAACCCACTAGAAGTAATCAAGAAGAAGAAATGGAAGTTGTGATGAAGAACAATGTATGAAAGACTTATGAATGGAAGCATTGTGAGATTCATAACTAAAGGTTCTCCCAAAAGGAGAAGACTATGATGACAGATTGTTCTAGTAACCAGACATACTTCTACATGAGCCATTATATCTTCTGCAATATCCATGGGTTGGAGTTTACATCTTCTGAATGTAAACAATGTTCTTCTCAACATAGTAATTGAAGAAGAAACGTATGTAGAGAAACCTCAAGGTTTTGAGGTATACCAGAAAGAGACCCTTCTATGCAGATGGAAGAAGATCTTGTATGGATTCAAGCAACTTGGTGCAGATCCTCTCATACACAACAGAAGTGTGGTGAAAAACTTTCTATGATAGAGATAGTGTACCAGAATGGTTGCTCAGAATTTCGGGATGATGGATTGTTAATCCATGACAAAATATCATGGTGATAGAAGAAGTGCTACGAGGATAAGTTTCAGTTTGAGCTTTTCCACAATGTCACGAGATAGCAGGAAACATAAGTATTGATTTCAACCATGACATATTGTAATGATCAGAGCTATGTGAAATCCTTCAGAGAGAACTAGTGTTCCATGATAGACCGAAGTACATTGATATCAAGCATTATATTCTCCATGATAAGATCTAGAAGAGAGAAGTGGTTCTCCATTATATCTCCACCGATGAACATATAACATATATTTTGATAAATCCTCTATCCAAGATGAAAAGTTTGCATACTTAAGAAACAAGATGGGGCTCGTGGAGGCGATTTCCTTATTGAAAAAGGAAGAGATTACTCCCAGGTTGGGAGGGAGCACTGATGTGTTATTGATTTATGGACACTCATTTTTCAGTTCAAAAAATGGTCCAGGATGAGCAGTTTCTTTCCAGTTTGGAAAGTGATTTGATATTTCTAACGGACAAGCATTTTCAAGTTTGGAAAATGGTCCATATCAGACAGTCATTTTCATAATGGAAATGGTTTGATAGATTTTTGATGTACCATAGACAACAATTCCCCTTGTGGCCAGTGTGGGGGAATGGTCTAGGAAAATCATTCTTATTGGTGATCACTCTGAGTAATGGTCAAGTAGAATGGTCTTCCTCGCCGGGTAGTCATTCTTTTGAAGTTCACAGTTGTGAGAAGTTTCGAAGAATGGTCTATTTTGGAGGTTGGTGAAGGACAATAATTTCCATTAGGAAATGGTCCAGACAATTATTCCCTAGGGCAGACTCATTCTATCCAGGTTTCACATTGATTAGTGTTGGAGGAATGGCCCAGTTAGGTGAATGGTCTAGTTTCAAAAATCAGGGACATGCATTCCCTAGGGCAGACTCATTCTCTCCAAGTTGCACTATGATTAGTGTCGAAGGAATGGCCTAGTTAAGTGAATGGTCTAGGCTAAAAAATCAGGGACAATTATTCTTTTGTGCTTGAGAAGAATAGTCTCGATATCTCATGGCTAATTTTTTACTTTCTAAGGGAAGATGCTCTTCTAGATATCACAGATGTGAGTGGGAGAATTGCCTAGATGACTCTGTTTATATCATGATATTGTTTTATGCAGGTTGATGTCAGATGATATGATTATTGTGGAGATTGTATGTCTCTAGACAATAGATGTATGCTACTATGGTGGATCTATTCCATTGGTTGTGACAATGTGTCACTGATTACGTAGCCATGTGCTACTTGGTCTGGTTGTGTACCACTGGATAGTAGTTGTGTACTACTACAATTATGTTCTATTGAATGGAATTGCTCCAATTTCCATGAAGACTATCAATAGTGTTGAAAATTATTATCATCTAGGTGGATAGCCAGTATGCTGGTGGACAGACATTCTCCAGGCGGAAAATGGTCCAGGACATTTATTCTTCTAGGACATATGTCTGGATTAGAATAATAGCCCTTTTATCCCATGGAGTGGCTTCCAACATCTGTTGAAATAGTTATTCTTCTAGGACATATGTCCGGATTAGAAGAATGGTTCTTGTATCACTCTGTGGAGTGAGTGACTTATTCACTATCATGATTGATTACTCAGATGGAGTATGGATTTGAGAGATGATGCAGATGATGCTATAATATGATATTGATAATGATGAGGGTGATCATGCTCTAATCATGAGATAATGTGTATGGCTACGATGATGCTACCGATTGAATGGTATGTTTGTGCTCAAGACCATTGCTTTTAATACCTCCCTAGCTAGGAGGGAGTGTTGATATTATGGTAGCTGTGAGAGGTATTAACCTCCACGTGTAATACTGAAAAGAATAGAATATAATATTCTAGGAAGCAAGAAGAAACCCTAAATCTTTGGACATAACCATAGAAGACAAGTCAGCTAAAGGAAATATTTAATATTGATTTTTTAGCCTCCAGAATGAGAAGTTGGCCCAGACAACTAAGGAGAAGCAGTATAAATACAGGGTGCCAAATCTTATTTTCTACACACAGCTCGCAACTGCATAAATGTAAGAGTGTGCACTACAGAAACTGAGTAAGTGTGCAAGTCTGGAGAGTAGCTACAGTTGTAGCTATTGCAACTTGTATTCTCGGTTTAGGCTTGGAATTTCTATTGGTTATGGTTTGGAATTTATTCCTTGTGTGCTAGCTTTGGAGAGAGGTACGCTACATTGATTGGCTATTAGGCCTAAGGTTTTCTTCCAGAATTATTCTCTGTCAAGGTTAAGGTGCTCGTGGGTGGCTGTGTCTTATGGTTGGGTGACAATATTGATATATTGTATATGGTTAAACGAGCACACCTATTATTTTCTAACAAAAACTACACGTGGAGTACCTCTATTTTATGCTTCTATAACCAAGCTATCCCATCTTATGTCAAGATCTAATATGGTTTCCTTGGCCATGGAAGCCAACATTGTCATGGAATGGAGTCATCACCATGACAACAAATTAAGTCGAAGACATAGCTGCAAAATCACCAAGTCTAATAATGATGGAATAAGAAGTAGTTGGCATCAATCATCGTGAAGTAGTTGATTTTGAGAAATAAATGGGGTATATTTTGTATTGTCATATTTTCCTCTAAAAACATTGCACTTGTAATGAAGTTTTGAAATAAAATACATTGTAATTTTGTTCACACTGTATGATTTTGAAGTTAAATAATTGAACTATTGTATTTGTTTAAATATTGTTGTTAACATTTTACATTTTTCTACAATATCTAAATGTTTATTTCATTTAGAATAGGTTATACTACACTTTTAAAATGGTGATAAACTCTAGGTATCAAAAAATAAAATTTCCTTGCCCCTTGGATGTATCATATTAAATTAACATTTTCTTAAATGTTAGTGCGGGTCTAAATCGTATGTGACATATAATTTCCTAGCTCTTATCTCTTCATGAAAATTCATGATTGTTGTGAAATAAGTGAAAGTATTTAGTCAATACTCAAGTGTAAAACAACTGAATTGAATTGAATTCAAGGTGGTTGTGTAATATGCCAATTTTGTAAGCCTGAGAACACTATTAATATGAATGATGTTTCACAGAAGATTATCTATATCTACAAGATTTTTTAGACTTCAAATTTAATAAAAATAAATGGACCTGAATTAAAATGTCATTTTAGTGTATTTTGTTGCATTCTTAGTATAACCTTTCCAAGTGTTTTTTTTTCCAAGGATATAGAAACAAAAATTAAATCTTACGTTCTAAATGAAAATAAAAAATTAAAACCTTAAAAAAATTGCATGTGTTCGGAGTATTTAATGTATAACTAGAGATGGTGAATGATGAAATAATGTTAGTTAACAATGGAACAATGATATGCGGTGAAGTGTTTAGGGTTTGGTAGACCATGCTACAAAACCATGGGTCAATATTAAAATTAGATGACGATGGCTTATTTTTCTACAATATGACAAATCTAGAGCCAAATATGAACAACAAATAATTCAGAGATGTTGTCTCAAGTCAAATTCAAACAAATCAGTCTGTTGTAGAAATGGGTGAGGAAAGGAAGGACTCCACTAGGAAAATGAGTCATTAAAATGAGAGGAAATAGACAAGAACCACAAAAGAAAGAGGTAGAATGGATGTTTACCCAAAGTAGAAAAGAATCCAAGGTATAAAGTTACTTCTGCTAATATTGGAAATTACATTCAATATCTGAAATACCATGTCGTGATTGGTAAATTTATGGGCATATGGCCCTCTGAAAAGGCACTCTTAAGTTGGATCCAATCCAAATAGAAACTCAAGGGCCAAGTGGATCTGAATTTGGGCTCAAAGAGATTCTTTATATTAATTTTTTCCTGTGGTGGGGATAAGGAAAGGGTATTTGAAGAAGGTTGCTACTTCTTCAATTCTATAGGTTTGCACCTATGATATTTGATGGAGAAATCCAGCCCATAAAAGGAGGATTTTACTAAAGCTCCAATATGGATCCAGATGTACTCTCTGCCCCAAGAGGTTTAGGGAAAATAAACCTTGGAATGGATCGACAACACATTAGGATCCTTCGTCAAGATTTAATATGTTACTAGAATGGTAAGATACACTTCATATGCCAAAATATGTGTGTATATGAATGTGGCAGGGGTTTACCAAAATCCATAACCATAATCTTTTAAGATGAGTAGTGGATACAAATGCTTGATTATGAGAATACACCTTTACACTACCACAAATGTCATGAACATGGGCACCTTTTCAAAGAATGCCCACAAAATTTTAGGCCAAATGCAAATAAATAAAAGTAAGCTACATATGCAGAGGGTTTTTCCAAAGTCCCCCCCAAGAGGAAATCATAAAGGAAAGGTAATAACTGAAACCCCCAACATAGATCCAACAATAGAAACAACTTCTAGGTATTAGAGAGCATGGAAGAAGAACCAACACAGGTAGGAGAATCCTCAAATAATTTCTAGCATAACACTGCAGAGATCCCTCCTAATCTAGAGGACAAGAAGCAACAAAAAACAAGAATTCAATATACCGACTGCAACAAGGAGGAAAATCAAGTCAAGGACTAGGATATCGTGGTATAAGATGAGGCATATCTTGACTTGGAGGAAGAAGACCTAATGCAACAAATGGATCTTGAGAAAGTGGAAATTAATCTACCAAAACTCAATATCAACATGGAGAGCAACATTCATACAACCTCTCGATACCTCAACTTTAATAGCTTTAATATGACCTTATCAAGGGTAAGATGAAATTAAGTAATGTATCTCAGAGTCACCATTTCCAAGGATGAATTGGTAACAAAGAAACCCCCCTCAAGTCTCAGAAAAAATATCTAGCAAA
Source organism: Picea sitchensis (assembly GCA_010110895.2). Taxonomy (NCBI): domain Eukaryota; kingdom Viridiplantae; phylum Streptophyta; class Pinopsida; order Pinales; family Pinaceae; genus Picea; species Picea sitchensis. Next base: position 102,781 of record SNQJ01S0000565.1, read on the forward strand.
TGAGAAAAAGAGAGGCCATAAAACCTCAAAATGAAAACTGGAGGAAACCAAAGCATTTCTAGTAGAATTTGGGAAAGACATCGAGCTTTGAGAGAAGTATTTTGTTCCCAACCCAAGTTTTAAAATGAAGACATCTCAAGGAATATAATAGGCCTCAATGAACCAAAAAAGAAACACTTTCTTAGGTACGTGATAGCAAGGGAAAAGTCTACATTTGTCATGTTATAGGAAACAAAATGCAACAAAAATGTTATGATTTCCATAGCTCATAAATGTCGGAGGGGTATTGATCCAGGTGGATATTGGTGACCACCCACCTATTCCAAATTCCAACTAGCTCATCTTGACAGTCTTCAGTTTAGCACATTTCTCTGTAATGGGGAAATTTCTTTGTAATTGTGGGTTCTTCACTTATGGGGTTTTCATGAATCCCTACACAACATCCAGGTGGATATTGGTGGCCACCCACCTATTCCAATTGATTTATTTTGGAAGTTTTCATGTCAATACATCTTTCTGTACTTTCAGGTCCATTTTGGGGCTCTAAACAGTGTTTTCTTGGCTTGCCACAATCAAACTGTAGATGAAGTCAGAGTTTTATGACATGATAATTAGTTCTTGAAAATACCTTTCCAATGGGCTATCACACACCTAAAATGGAGATTGTATGCAAAAGTTATGACCCTGGGAAGTTAATGTACTAACTTACCCCAACAGGGCCCACTTGAATTTTGGTGCTTCATCTCCTAGGGTTAGGTTTTTAGATGTCTAGGGTTTAGGCATTCTTGTTTATCATAAATAGGCCTTTCGAGCCTCAATATAATCATGTTCTTGCGAATGAGCGTAGCCTTCACATCTATTCTCGGAGATAAAGATGCCACCATTCTAGCGAGACTTGCACTATGTATTTTTTACAGTCTCTGTACATTTCTTTCATGAAATAAATGTAGCTGAAATATTAAGGGTGAGGCCTGAATTCTTCTTCTACCATGCCCATTCAATGCAATATGATGAGCATGTTTCTCCTCTCTCTGTAATTTTTAAATTTGTTTGTTCATTCAAACATATTATTTTGTTTTGTGTGCATGCAGTCAAATATTCATTAACTTTGTGCTTTTGAATTCGTGTGACAAAATGTTGTTAAGATTTTGAGCATTGTCCTTATGACAACCACCAAATTATGTTGTTTCCAACCTTCCAATGTTTTGGTGGTTGACTATTGCATCATCTTTTTTGAAAGTGGTTGTGTAATATGTTGATTTTGTAAGCATGGGAATAATATTAATATTAATGAAAATTTTCTATTTAGGAGGAGTTGGTGGTTAGGATTTTCTATTTTAGTGTATGTCCTCGCTAGGGTTTGGAGTTTTCTATTTTAAGGTGACATGTCCTCGCTAGAGTTTAGATTGATTCTTTAGACTAGTTGTATTTGAGATTCTCCATGTACTTATATATATATATATATATATATATATATATATATATATATATATATATATATATATACTACATACTAAAATTTCACAAATTTAAAATAAGTTACCTTCTAAATTCTAGAGAGGACATATACACTAAAGAACCCAATTCTTCTAACCATATATATTATTATATATATATATATAGAGAGAGAGAGAGAGAGAGAGAGAGAGAGAGAGAGAGAGAGAGAGAGAGAGAGAGATGAAGTGTTCCAACTATCCAAAAAATTTGTAATTGCATATTTTAATCTCAACCTATGTTATCTTCATGATTGAGGTAGATTCTAGTGCTAGTTATGCATGTTGATTTGACATAACATTGAGCAGATTTTGTTAACTTATTTAACACAAATCTACAAGGTAAAGAGGTGGATTTACTCTTGTAATAATATGTTTTATTAAGTCATTTTAAGATATTTAATTTTCTTTGGAAGTGTGCCATAAGGGATAAAACTTTGTTGCACCGAAGTACCCTTGATTGGTATTTATTTTCTTGGAGTATAATGTGATTTGGGTTGGAGAGAAGTGAAATATGTTATGTTGTAAATTACTATTTTAAATTAATTCACGAGGCTAGAATTTCATAGGAAATGGAACCAAGAAACCTAAAAGTTGAGGTAAAAATTATGAATTTTCATTAATTATAAATTAATCAAAATTTCTACATAGTATTAAAACATTTCATAAATTTCAACATGGTGTCAAAGGATTTAAGAGATATCTATAATTATATTCCTTATATAGTAATATTAATGGTTGGGCATTGTAGTGCTATTGAGCATGTCATCACCATCCTTACTTCTAGGGATAAATACTTCATAGCTAATGACTTAATAAACCATATCAATATCCTTACTTCTTGGGGCAAATACTTCATAGCTACTAACTTAATAAACCATTTTGTTTCTCTTCCAAGGGAATCCCATGTACAACTCCGTAGTTATATAATTAATAAATTGTTCCACTTATAATGGTTTTACATATCTTTCTGAAAAGGGGTTCAAATTTGAATGACTTATCCATTTTCAAGGTCATGTTTGCAAAAAAAAATTATAAATTTATTATATAGATGAGTACAAATAAGAGAACATATCTCCTCTAGATGGAGATCATAGTTTATTTATTACCCATTTTATTAATCATAAGGAAGACCAAATCCTAAAGGTGGGGTTTGATCCATTATTAGTTGAGAGAGAACATAATGAATTTGGTGAGGATTTCCCTTCTCTAGAATTAATGAATAATACTATGGAAAGTTTATTTTCCCATTATTAGCATGAAGTTTGATCCATGTTGAAATCTGAAGTCATTTTTTTACAAAGGATGGGGAAGGAGAAAATTGTATGCTACAAAACATTGTTATGTGGACAAATATGCATAGTACATAATGTTGTGCAATGCATAATGTTGTAGAATGCATAATGTTGTAGATGAGATACTATTGTTAAATGCATAACGTTGTATATGGGGCCTTATTTTGTTAAGGGTCCTGGTTGGATTAAAATTTTGTTGCATGTGTTCAAGGTGTGTAATCATTCATGCATCATATGGTCAATTTTTCATATTGGGATTGGGAGAACTAAATTAATTGAGCATTAGATGCTAACTATAGGAGGAATATTGGTTATTGCTCAGTGGATTTATAAAGTTCATAAGAGTCTCCATCCATAAAATTATAAAGTTCCCTTATTGATCCGTAATTGAGGGGATTATATCCCACTCACTTCACCAACATGAATACTTGTGTGGAATTTGATTTCCTTCAAAAACTGCTTATTTTATTGACTGGCGTAAATTTTACTTTAATAAAAATTATGGACTCACCTTTCTACAGGACGTGAAAACTTTGGAAACCTATTTTTCATAGGTGCCTTTCCTATTTCATGTGGTAGATAAGATGGGAAATGCTTCCTTTGAATTGAATTGACAATTGCTCCTTTGAAACCCTTTGAATTGGTGCAACGCTCACTAAAGTGACGCACAAGGTGGCATGAAGATGCTTCTCAGCATGCAACTCCTTCAATTTGCATGTTTGTTCTCTGGTTGTGAGTCTTTCTCTGGCATTCCTTGATGAGAAAACTAAAATTATTAAGTGATTAGCATATGGTTCAATGTTGAAGCATTAGTGGGATGTATGCACAAGACAGAGTATGAAACTTATATCAAAGTGGTGCTCAGTGCAACTCCTTGACCATGAGCTAATGAGGAGAATCAAGCCTAGGTATAAACTGACCAAATATATTGATATTGAAATGCTCTGACAAAAATTGGGATTCCTTCGAGTGCCCTAGAACATTCATAAGTTACACTGCAATTTATACAATCAGAAATTAGGGTTAGCGTTGGCTGGAAGCAAACATGTTAGTGGCCCATAGAGTTGAAAAATGTCTCAACAATTAATTGGAATCCTCCCAGCAACAATGTGTGGTAGGACATAAATGACTGAGTGGGTCGTTTTCCCAAGACTAGGTTTAACATGTTGTTTTAGGACAACAAAGAGAAATCATGGGTGTTCTCTCCTTGTGCTAGGGTTTGCACAATGAGGTTGGAAAAAAAAAAAAAATAGTGGGTGCGCTCTCTTATTCCTAGGGTTTCCACAATGAATTTGGATGAAAAAAGAATGTGAGGCAACATAGAGATTGTTATATATGGGCATAGGAAGAGAGAGAGTCTCAAAGAAAGAGAAAAGAATCCATTTAGTAAGTGATCACCAACGACTAGGGAAGGATGGTCATGGATATCCCTTTTCCATGTCGCTCAATGGTGTAGGTTAGGAGACGGTTGGAAATTACATCCACCACCAACAATGTGGGGCTCTCCTTGAGATATGGAAAAGGTTAAGCATAAAATGACAATGCACAAGATTTCCTTGAGATATGGAGAGCACTTCAGACAAGGATAACATCTTATAAGACGAGTTGTGGCCATTTGATAGTGAGAGAACGCTCCCAGTAGTTTCATGGATTCCTAGAGGCATGTGCAAGGTTGTTTCTAGGATAGACAACCGGAATGCAAAGGTTGGGATGTCTAGGAGCAAGGTTAAGATTCTTAGATTGCCCAGTAGTGAGTTTTACTAGCTAACATGCATAATTATTATTCCCAAGGTACTCTCACACACTATAACAAAACAAGATGCAACCAATAACTCTACATCCCCTCACTGAGATACACATAATCCATTCAAAATATAACCAAAAAGATATGATAAAGCATAATGGTTGATTTAACCATACTCAATACACAAAGGAACTAAATCAATGAGACAATATTTTTACCTTGGAACCCAATTGGGAAAACCAGTCGAATGGTGCTAAACATTCTCCTTTCTTCAAGTTTTCAAATTTACAATGCTCTCCTCGACCTTGGCCAAAATCCCTTTGGAAATGTGTGAAAGTGAAAAATTAGGGAGAGCTAGGGTGTAAGGGAATGAAAACAACCATAGCTCTTCACTTCTCATTCCTTAGCCTTCTCTCCTATCCATTTCCTTTTCATTTTAATTATTATTCTTTAACTTTTCTCTTACATGCTTATTAGCTTATTCCACGTTAGCTTGCATTGCAGTACATGGATTTCATAATGTTGATTGATCATTAGTTGTGCAAATATTGAGATTTATCCATTCTTAAGTGCAGATTCATTTTATATGACACCTCACGATTGAGAGGCTTTTTTATCTCGAAAAGATCAAGGAAATCCAACTGAATCAATTGTGTGTACTTATTTGGAACGTGGCTCTGACGTTGGTTCCTGATTATAATTCTAACTCTATATATGGATCTGGATCTTGCTTGTGGCTCTGGTCCTCAACTATGGATATGGCTCTGGTTTTGGCTCACTTTTTCCTGCAATGCAACAATCTTCTCACCAAGTCTTCGCTTTGAGCAATCTCTAAATATGAACTCTATACCTAACACTCATTCCCATCTCCCTCTCTTCCTTGGGGACAGTCTATCTTGGTAGTCATGAAGCCAAGTCAAATGTTGGTATTCTTGCTCAGTGTGATCCCAACTTACTTCCATCCTATGAAAGGATGTGTGGTTGCCTTCTTCTACTAGGATCAATTTATTTCTAGCATGGAAACAACTCTCTAGTTTCTACACATGTTTACAAGTCACATTATGGAGTCCTCAAGAAATCCTCTATAGTCATTGACCTATGTACATCAATATCCAACACAAATCCACTAAGGGGTTTTTTGGTTGCAATACAGGAAACAAGAATTGGGTTGTGGTTTCTCTCGATATCAACCTATTATCATTATTGTCTATTTTGTTTCTCTCCTTTTCTCCAAGGACAATTTATGTCACTTGGAAAGGAGATGCAGGAAACTCTTTATCTTCTTCAATATTCACTTCCCACACTCTTTTGTTAGTTGTGAGGCTTATGGGGTGCATCTCTGGGTAAAGCCACCAACACTTTACTTCCCAATGTCCACTTAATTTGCAGTGGTGGAAAAATTTCACATGGATACTACAAGGATTGCTTTTCATACTCCTCCTCTCCATGTGCTTCTTTGTATGTTGTTGGATTGGAGAATCCTTCTTTCCATTCAACTTTTGGAAACAATCAGGTTTGTAGAACATGTCTTTCTTCTTCTAGTAGGTTGCCTCACAATGGCCTTTCTTTCTACAATGTGATCATGTATCGGCATACCAAAAAATGTTTATGGTATGACATCTCTTCTTGTAGAAGTGACACACGAGAAATTTCTTGTTTGATGTAGACCCCTTGGTATTATTCTTCATCTTCTTCTTTCTCTCGCTCATTGTTTTTTTTCTTTCTCTGTGTGTAGGTGTGGGTTGAGCCTACAAACTCTCCTCTTCACTGCTCTCCTTCAATCTACCACAAGGCTAAGGTGGTGGTGATATGACACCTCCACTCATTGTTGTTTCTCCTTCTCTTAATTAGCAAGATAACTTTGACATGTCAGTTACCTTCAAAAAAATTATTTTCTTCATGGTGATGGGATTTTTATTTTTTCCATCAAAACCTAGGCCTTCATGCTTGGCCTAGGGTGTGACTATAATGGGGATTAATATGCCTTATCTCCTCTTGCCTAAATTGTGTCCATCATATCCCATTTTATTTATGATTTTAGAGACAATACCCCTAGTATGCTTATCAAATTAACTGAGCTTCTCTTGAGATGTGTCTATGGAAGGTGATATTATCAAGGTGGCCTTAGTCAAGGTGCTAGCATATACAGTGGCAATGGAAGGTTTCTTTTCTCCTCTTTTCTCTTGGAAAAATTCTTGAAGCCTTGCTAAGACCTTCTCCTTATCTGCGAAATGTGTTTCCAGCTAATCCTTCTTTTGTGTGAGCCTATCCTATTGTCATTTATCCATATGATGAACTTATCACCAAGGTACACAAGCTATGATTTGTGCATGTCCAATCTATTCTAACTTCTACAAGGGAGTCTTGACCTTCTTTAAATTTCTTCTTCAGAAATGGCATCAATTGGGAATATGTCTCCATGTGCTTCTCCATCTCTACCATCCTTTGGTTAAACATATTAACCTGTGCCTTCAAGCTATCATTCTATTCTTGAAGCTCAAGAATGTTGGCTCTAAAATACTCCAACTTATCTCTGCTTGCTTTGCCCATGTTGTGTTTTGAAATCATTTGTTCATAGTTATGGAAACAATTTATTGGTCAAGGATGCAACTGCTATGATACCATATGATCTGTAATCGAGGGGCTTATAGACCACTTGCTTAATGAACATGAATACCTATGTAGAATTTGATTTCCTTCAACAACTTCTCAGTTTATTCGCTAGCGTAAATTTTACTTTAATAAGAATTATGGACTCACCTTCCTACAAGATGTGAAAACTTTTGCAACCTATCTTTCATAGGTTCCCTTATTCTTTCATGCAGTAGATAAGATGGGAAATTATTCCTTTGAATTGAATTAATGATTTCTCTTTTGAAACCCTTTGAATTCATACAACACTCACTAATAGTGATGCACAAGGTGGCATGAAGATGCTTCTCACTATGAAACACCTTCAATTTTCTTGTTTCTTCTTTGCTTGTGAGTCTTCCTTTGGCATTTCCTGATGAGCGAGATAAAATTATTAATTGAATAGCAAATGGTTCATTGTCCAAGAATTAGTGGGATTTGTGGGTAAGAAAGAGTATGTAGCTTCTACCAAAGTGTGCACTCAGTGCAACACCTTGACCATGAGCCATTGAGGAGAATCGAGCAGAGGTAATAACTAACAATTAAAACCACCACCAACAATGAGGGGATCTCCTTGAGCTATGGAAAAGGTTAATAAGAAAATAAAAATGTGCATGAGTTCCTTGAGCTATGTTGAGTTCTTAGTACAAGGCTAGCATCTTACAAGACGAGTTGTGGCCATTTGACAGTGAACGGACACTCCCAATAGTTTCATGGATTCCTAGAGGCATGTGCAAGGTCCTAGCTAGTTGAGATATCCATAATACAAAGGTTAGGACGTCAAGGATGAATGGGAGGATTCTTAGATTTTCCAATAGTGAATATTACTAGCTGACATGCATAATAAATGTTCTCAAGGTACTCTCACACATCGTAACAAAACAAGACACAACTATTCACTCTACATCCCCTCACTAAGATATAGAGAATCCATTCAAATTATAACCAACAAGCTATGATAAAGAATAATGACTAATTTAAGCAAAATCAGTACAGAAAGGAACTAACTCAATGAGACAAGATTTTTACCCTGGAATCCAATTGGGAAAGTTAATCAAATGGTGTTGAATATTCTTCTTTCTTTGAGTTTGCAACTTTACAATTCTCTCCTCCTCCTTGAAAAAAATACCTTTGGAAATGAGAAAGAGTGAAGAAATAGGGAGAGTCGGGGGGGGGAGAGTCGGGGGGTAAGGGAAGGCCAACAACCATGGCTCTTCACTTCCCACTCCTTAGCCTTCTCTCTTGTACATTTCCTCATCATTTTAATTATTCTTCTTTAACTTTTCTCTTACATTCTTATTAGATTATTCCATGTTAGCTTGCATTTTAGCACATGGATTTCATAATGTTCATTGATCTCCAGTTTTGCAAATGTTGAGTCTTATCCATTGGAAATGAGAAAGAGTGAAGAAATAGGGAGAGATAGGGGGTAAGGGAAGGCCAATAGCCATGGCTCTTCACTTCCCATTCCTTAGCCTTCTCTCCTATGCATTTCCTTATCATTTTAATTATTCTTCTTTAACTTTTCTCTTACATTCTTATTAGATTATTCCATATTAGATTGCATGGTAGCACATGGATTTCATAATGTTCATTGATCTTCAGTTTTACAGATACTGAGTCTTATCCATTATTTAGTGAAAATTCATTTGATATCACTTACACCATTAAGTTAGAAAGATAAAATGTTTTTTATAATCCATGGATTGAATATCATTTAATATGACATACAAGTACAAGATGGAAATAAATATTACTATCATCGATATTGGAATTATGTAAATGTGCTAATGTTATGACAATCCAAGATTATAATGGTATGAACTTTAAACTAATGGTTGACATGTTACTTATTTATATGAACCATTAGAAGGATAATGATATGAATGATCAAATCCTTACTCACCAAAGGGTAATAAAGGATGAATGGTAAGTAGATAAAACCAAAAGCAACCACCCCTAGGTTTAAATCCCAATTATATACTCTAATAATTAATTCACTACATTAGTAGTCATCCAAAGTGGAGTCTTTTCACACATGTTAAACAACAAGGAAAACAAATCAATTGTAGTTTCAAGATGAATAAACAAAACATATATCTTTTGACATGAAGGACTTGAGTTAATTAGATATTGGAATGTATTACCTCTTACCTTTAGAGTTACTAAAGGGAAAATTAAATTAAAGGAAGGATAATTGAGTTATTTAAATAAGGTCATATGTGCTCTCTCTCTATATCCATGATGGTCATCTAAGGGTTATGCACATATATGCTAAGTTGATACCAAATTCATTTATATAGATACCTTTGTGCCCTAAGCTCACAACGTTCTCCGTGTGAGAAAGTGCTCTTGAATTTTTTACTACAATCAAGTCATGCTCCATCACCTTCAAGCAAAAAAAGGGCTATGAGCTTACAACGCTCCCCAAGAGAACATCATTGAGTTATCTAGTACCATTACTTAAGTCTCCTTTAGATAGATGATATTTAGTCTCAAGCTTACAACACTCTCTTAGGGAGAGTGTCCATGAGTTATCAAATCTCATTAGTTGAATCAAGATTTAATGCTTTTAGATAGAGATTATTCAACCTCAAGCTTACAACACTCTTTGAGATAATTTCACCAAGTTCTCAAACATAATAAAAAGCATTACACCATTTTGGAAATAGAGTATGTGGATTCCTTATAGCTATACTAAAAAAAGTGGCATGAAGCACCCAAGAAAGTTGCAATGTTATGTTGAGGTTGTAAAGCACACATGAAGCCAAAGCAATGTGATATCATCGAGATGAAATCGTTACCATTGTATATATTAGAAAATTGAAAGGAAGTATAATGGTCAACACTTTGTTTCATCTAATTCTTATAGTTATTGAGAATCCAATCTAGTATCAAAACAACCATGAAAAACTAGAATATAGAAGTTGAATAATGATAATGGTGAGACAGATTGCCTTCCAACTTATCTATTTTTGGATATTCTATTCTAGTAGTAGAATATGGTTATATAAATGTGCACACTTCTATAATGTGATGGGAAGAAGTCTAGCTATCTATAGGTTAGATAAAATGTAACAAGAGTTGAAGACTAGCTAGTGGGAGACACGATTTAAGCTAGTTAATATTTCAAGATTTGGAAAATGTTGAGCCATATAGAAGTCCATATGGGGGTTAAATTATAGCTAGTATGAGGCTATATATAAGCTAGCTATGAAAGTTCAAGTTTATCTAGTGGGAAGGTGTAAAATTATAACCTTGTACAATGTCTACTGTAAACAGATATTCAGAAAAGAACAGAAAAGATACAATGACAAATACAAATATTACACAGATATTTTCCCCTGGAAACCCAAATCGGGAAAACCAGCATATATTATATTCATTCATTGTGTTACATTGTTTACAATACAATATACATATAGGAGCTAACGGCATCCAAAACCCTAACCCAATGACCTGGATTATTCCAAAACCCTAAATCCTTAACCAAAAATAGAAAACCATCGACAAAAACCATGTGCCGAAAAAACCACCTAAATACATGACATGTTTCTCAAGGTAGGTGTCACGTTTCTCGACGTAGAAAAAAAATTTCGGGGGCGCTGCACCCCCTGAGGGGGGTCCTAGCAGCCCCCCGTGCGCGCCCGACACATACACTCAGACACTACTACTCGTGCAAAGAATACAACACATACCCAACATTCTCCCACTTGTTGTTTTCTTTGCATGCAGGGGGTTACAGGGTTACATAGTCAAAAATCTAGGGCGACAATGCCCATGGATCATCTACACCAAGAGAACTTCTCAGTGCTCACAGATTTTGTTAATGAGTCTACAACATTCTTCAAAGTGTCCACCTTCATCAGTGATACTTTCTTTTCTTCAATCATGTCTCTCACAAAGTGATATTGAACATCAATGTGCTTTGTCTTTGAATGATAAGTAGGGTTCTTCGCCAGAAAAATTGCACTCTGACTGTCACACTCTATCCTTACAGCTTGTTGTACCAACCCAATACCTAAACACAATATTTGTAACCATACTACATCCTTACTTGCATGAGTGGATACCATGTATTCAGATTCTGTAGTTGAAAGTGCCACTACAACCTGTCTTTTTCTCATGCAACTTATTTCTCCTCCAAACAGGTTAAACGCATACCCGCTTGTAGATCTCCTACGATCCAAATCTCCAACCCATTCTGCATCCACAAAGCCATGTATATCGACCACTCTGTCCAATCCCGATCTTTCTTCATAGTACAATCCATAGCTAGCAGTGCCACGCAAATACCTGAAAACCCTTTTTACTGTTGTCCAATGATCCTTCCCTGGTTTTGACATATACCTGCTCAAAACTCCCACTACATGTGCAATGTTCGGTCTAGTACAGACCATTTCATACATCAAACTGCCAAATGCACTTGCATATGGAACATGAGACATGTCCTCCTCTTCTTCATGTGTCTTGGGACACTGATTCGTAGATAACTTTACACCAACAAGAATAGGAACCTTGACCGGTTTATATTCCTACATATTAAACCTCTGCAATATTGTCTCGACATATTTTCTCTTATTTAACCAGATTTTCCTTTTTTTTCAATCTCTTTTAATTTCCATGCCCAAAATTAAATTTGAAGCACCAAGATCCTTCATGTTGAATTTAGAGGACAACTAAGTTTTCACATCCTGGATAATCTCCTTGTTGTTTCCTATCAACAACATGTCATCCACATACAACACCAAATAAATCAAATGATCACCAATTAATTTAGAATACACACAATGATCCTCTTTGCTTCTTGTGAAGCCAAGTCCCAGCATATAAGTATCAAATTTTTGATACCACATCCTTGATGATTGTTTTAAACCATACAGGGACTTTTTCATCTTGCATACCATCTCCTTCTTTCCTTTCACAGCATAACCTTCTGGTTGCTTCATAAAGATTTCTTCTTCCAGATCCCCATGAAGGAATGTTGTCTTCACATCCATATATTCTACTTCAAAATCAAATGTAGCAGCAACAGATAACATAAATCTTATAGAGGTTAACTTGGCAACAGGAGAAAAAATCTCACCAAAATCAATTCCCTCAACCCAGGAATAACCCTTTGCTACTAACTGAGCTTTGTATTTCTCCACTTTTCCTTCTGCATCCAGCTTCTTTTTAAATACCCATTTGCTTCCAATGGGATTTCTTCCAGTTGGAAACTCCACTAGATCCCAAGCCTCATTCTTATCCAAAGATGAAGATGCCATTTCTTCTTCATGGCCCTTTTCGATTCCATTTCTTCTTCCATGGCCCTTTTCCAGAGATTTGCATCCTCTGAATCCACTGCCTCCCTGACAATTCTAGGATCATCATCAGTAATAAACAAAGAAAAATTTGAACGAAAATTAGATGGACTATACCTTTCTGGTAGCCTTCTTTCTCGATCTGATCTCCTCAATGCTGGAGTATCAAGATCTTCTTCTTCTTATTCATGTTCTTCTATAGAGTCTGCTTCATCATCCTTTAAATCAAACTCTATCTTCTCTGGTTCTTCCTTACTTGGTAGGACTTCCTATTTAACAACATCCTTCATTTATCTAAATACCACATATCGGCTATACACTACCTTCTTAGTTTTTGGGCTTCAAATCTTATAACCTTTGAGACCATTTTTATATCCAATAAAGATACATTTTTCAGCCTTCTTATCCAGCGTACTCTTGTTTTCCTTTGGAACATGAACATATGCATCACAACCAAATACCTTAAGATGTGTGAGAGAAGGTTTCTTACCAGTCCATACCTATTGTGGAGTCTTGTCACCCAACGCTAATGAGGGTGATCTGTTGACTAGATAACATGCATTACCCACTGCCTCTGTCCATAATTCTTGCCCTAACCCGACACCACTGAGCATGCACCTTTCTTTTTCCATCAGCATCATGTTCATCCTTTATGCAACTCCATTCTGTTGAGGTGTATATGGAGTAGTATTCTACCTTTCTATACCTCACTTCTTACATAATTCTTCAAATTCATTCCCGCAGAACTCTCCGCAGTTATATGTTCTCATCACCTTAATTATTTTCTCTGTTTGATTCTCAACAAGAGCCTTAAACTCTTTAAACCTGTCAAAGACTTCATGTTTCTTCCTGAGGAAATATATCCAAGTTTTCCTCGAGAAGTCATCTATAAATGAGACACGGTACATAGATTTTCCTAATGATGGGACCGACACAGGTCTAAAAACATCACTATGAACTAGTTGTAAAATTCCTTCTGCCCTCGTTGCACTAGAGGGGAATCTTACTCAATTCTGCTTCCCATATAGACAATATTCACAGAAATCAAAATCCAGAGAGAAGTTATACATACCTTCAACCATACCTTTACCGTGTAGTAGTCAAAGACCCTTCTCTCCGATATGCCCCAGTCTTTGATGCCACAACATAACCTTTTCTCTAGAGACTGTAGGAGTTCTTTCTTCTTCAAATCCAATATCAAGAACAATGGAGATATTACATCCATCACTAATAGTGCTTCCTAGCAGCTTATACAGAGTTCCAAACTGAACTCCCTTCATCAACACCATTTCTCCTCGAACCATCCTGCAAGTTCCCTTTTCAAAAATTGTTTTTACCCCTGCATCTTCCATTTTTCTTATAGAAATCAAATTTATGGACATACTTGGGATGTGTAGAACACCAGGTATTTTTCTAATCCTTCCATATATGAGTCTCAACTTGACCCTTCCTCTTCCTATGATTTTGTTTATCCAATCATTACCTAAGAAAACATTACCTCCATCCTAATTTTCATATTCGCAGAACCACTCCCTGTGGGGAGTCATATGAAAGGATGCACCAGATTCAATCAACCATGCCTCATGATATGCATGTGTGCTTGAAGAGGCCAAGTACACATCCCCTCCTTCTTCCTTGAAGGTCTTTTCTTTTGTAGAAGAAGATTCTTCATATCCCTTCTTTTTCTCAACTTTGGATCTACACTACTTCTTGTAGTGCCCTTCTTTTCCACACCTCCAACATACCCTTACAAGATTTCCAGGAGATTTAGATATACCCTTAGACTTAGATCTCCCACTTGAGAAATTAGATCTATTTCTTTCCTGGGAACGTCCTCTTGCAAATAATGCATCTGTGCTATGTCCTTCCATATTCTTTTGTCTCATCTCCTCCGACAACAAGGACGAGACCACTTCTTCAAACTTCAAAGAAGTTGTATTACTACCTATGGCCACAACCAAACTATCCCACGAGTCTGGTAAAGAACACAACAAACTGATACATTTATCTTCATCTAAAATTTTAATCTCAACAGATACTAACTGACTTACCACAGTATTGAAGGCATTCAAATGATCTGCCACTGAGTCTCCATCTCTCGTCCTCAAGTTATACAACTTCTTTCTCAGGAATAGTTTATTTACCAGGGACTTAGACTGATACAACTTCCCCAACTTTTCCCATAAATCCTTGGCTATAGCTTCCTTTGACACATTCAATAATACTGAATTAGAGAGACATAGTCAGATTGTGCTCTTTGCCTTCCGATCCATCTTTTTCCAGTCATCTGCAAAATTTCCTGTAGGTGCAGTACCTGGATCTACCACGATCCATTGATCTCTGTCCACCAAAATATCTTTCGTCTTGATCTTCCACAACTCAAATCTTTTCCCATTAAACTTCTCGATCTCCATCTTCGAATTTCTTGTCGTTTCTTTCCACCTGAAAAACAATACCGCAGATCTCCCATTGTAACAAGGCTTATCACAGTCTCGAGCCAAACCCTTGACCACAAAGGCGTCCCCCTAAAGCCAATAAATCTCTGATACCAAATGTAAAATTCTAATCTTGTACAATGTCTACTGTAAACAGATATTCAGAAAAGAACAAAAAATATACAATGGCAAATACAAACATTACACAGATATTTTTCCCCTGGAAACCCAAACCAGGAAAACCAGCATATATTATATTCATTCATTGTGTTACATTGTTTACAATACAATATACATATAGGAGCCAACGGCATCCAAAACACTAACCCAATGACCTGGATTAGTCCAAAACCCTAATTCTTTAACCGAAAATAGAAAACCATCGACAAAAACCATGTGCTGAAAAAACCACCTAAATACATGACACATTTCTAGAGGTAGGTGTCATGTTTCCCGAGGTAGGTGACACTACTACTCGTGCAAAGAATATAACACATACCCAACAGAAGGTACATTTTATCTTGTTAGGGAGATAATAAAAGCTAGTGAGGGGAACCTAGTTGTGGTGACATACATGTAAAAATCATGTGATTTTTCTAATACAAACATCTTAATATAAGTACATATGACTATTATATATTTATCATAGAAATTAAATAATATAGTTACATCACTACGGTAAATAGAAGCACTAAGGAAAAGAGGACTAGTGAGTGGAGAGAAGCAACCATTTTGAATGTCGTCTTTGGACCATGGGCCTATGTGTATGGATATTACACATTAAATGTCATTTTATAATATTTTTCTTGGATTTTAGGTCAAGGGTGGCCCACATTGTAAATATTGTGTATAAGTGACAAAATTTCGTGATGATAAGAATTCTTAGCAGGGGCCCAAGGCTAATACCCTAGTAATGAATATTAATGTGAATAGAAAGGGTGATCCAAATATTTATGTTTCTACATAAGTTGAACGTAATGTGAAAATGTAACCATGATGTAATCAATTAAATGATATAAAGTAAACATGGAATGAATATTAGGACAAGAGGGGAAACTATGACTTTACAAGTGGGATTCAAATGAGAGAAAGTGTAGGGACATGTTACTTGTCACATATTTCCTCATATGTGCCAACTTGACCAACAAATTCCATGGAATAAGCTAACACATCCCGATTTTTATGAAAATTTACCATTCTTATGTATAAAAACTACTCTTGAAGATGTTACAAAGGTTTCATTCCTTTCTTGTTCAGTTCCTCTCATCTCATTGATCTATTCCCATACTATTTGCTTACCTTGTTTGTGTTTCATATGTTTTATCTTATATATTAGCCTTTACTAATTATTGAGAATTCCTCCATTGTTCCACTGTATGCAAGTGTACTCCCATGTTATCAAGAAGGGGCATTGACATTGTTGTTTCTTATTGGTGTGCATGAGTATCAAACAATGAATAACATGGGAATGAGAAAAGTATGCATGTGAGAATCCCCAACTAAGTCGGAAGAATTGAGAAGTATCTTGGCATAGGGTGAGGTTGACTCGCTAAGACTTTTCATGCATCTATGGAAAGATGGTAGTGAAGAGAAAAACAAAACATTCGATGGGACATTTTATGGTGTTCTAACCCAACAAGTAGGATGGGAAAATTATGGTCTCTCATCTAGAAATATAATTGGCAAGGGAATGTATGTCTAACACATAGACTAGAAAGTGCTTAGTTGATTGTTATAGTGTTTCCTTAGAGTGTGCATGAATTGTGATCTTTCATATCTAGTGTATAGGATATCAGAGTGTAATGATGAGTGGGTTGTCAGCCTATGCTTGTGAGATTGCACATTGGCCTTGTTATTTCATAGCATCGACTCAAGGTTAGAAATTGAACAAGGATTTCATATAGTTTTGGAAAAACACTCCTCCACAACCATTCCATATGTTCAAAAATTCCTTGCAAATAATATGTTGTATTTCATTTATAGTTATGAATACTTGTAAGTCATACCTTCCAATTCTTATGCTCTCAAAAATTGTGTATTCAATGTTTGCCTCTACATTATGAATTTATAATTCTAAGTTAATATACTTCTAAATTGCACGCATATATGAACTTTCTAGGTTGTATAAGAGTATCAATTCAATAAGGGTGAACATTGTGAAACCATGGAGAAGTAAAAAATTGATCAATAATTTTCTAAGTGATGCTTCAATGTATGTATAAAGTCAACAATTGTTGACCCCTCCAAGGAATGAGAAAATATTTTCAAGTTGCATTTTGAGTTTCTTAAAAATGGAATAATTGAGATTCATTATGAAGTTTAAAAAATTGACGAATTTTTCCAAGTCTTCTTCTATCATAAGAAGAGGATTGCCTTTCCATCTAGTAAAGGCTTCGACATGTTCTTCCATCCTAGTATCAATGAAAGCACCAACATAACCTTTCATATGAGAAAGAATTATTAAATTGTCCCAAGTCCTATTCAATCTCATGAAAAGAAAAAATATTGAATGAGTGCCAAAACAAATCCTAAGAACCATTCTATGTAATCAAGGCATTAAGGCATTATCCCATCTACTAAAGAAAATGAAGTGATCAAATAAGTGTAGATCTAAATGATGAGAAAACATAGTTATCCCATCTACTAAATAAAATGAAGTGATTAAATAAGTGTAGAGATAAATTATTAGAAATGCAATTAGCCCCTCTATTAAAAAAATTGAAGTGATTAAATAAGTGATCAAGTGAATAAAAATTTCTCCTAGTGTATGATGAAAGCTTGAGAAACCATCGATGTCAATTGGTGTGGACTTTAGTGGAAAATTATTGGTAACTATAGTGAAATAAAAAATATGATAAAGTTAAAGAGGAGAAATCTAGGATTAAAGAAATTGTACTTTACTTATACTTCCTTAGAATCCCTTGAGAGTTTTCATGAAAGTGAAAAACAGGTAGATAAAATGAGATGTTCTCCCAAAAAAAAGAGGCAATGTTATCTACCTTTGATAGAGACATGAAAACTATGCAAGTAGAGGAATAGTTTCTAGGAGTAAATAAATACTTCCAATTGCATAACTACATAGGAAACCATCAAGAAAAATTATTGATTTCTGACCTACAAGGAAAGCCTCATTGTGGTGGAAGCACTATTGAAAGGTGAATAAAATCAAAGAATGGGAAGTCACTTGAAAACTCAAGATATTTTTCATGAACAATGGCCATGTAATGTTTGAAATACATCTCCTACATCAAGGATGAACAATGCAAGATGAATTCTTTTTGAGCCATGAATCCAAAAGGCATCTAAAGAGGATTTTTCGAAATCAACTCCAAAGATAAGAAATATTTACATAAGAAGTGGAAACATAAGAATAGGGAGAAAAAAGATAAGAATCAAAAGGGGTATGAACCCTCTTCAATGCTAAGTAGAGTATTCTACATCCAAATCAACCAACGCAATGCAAAATTGATTGGAAGTATAGTTGAAAGAAAGTTAGGAACTACACAATGCTCTATGAAAAGAAATAACCATTATTCTAGAGATGGATTATGAAGAAAGGGAAATGCTAAAGGTGTTAAAAATGTGTGAGAAGTACATATTTTATGCAATATTTCTAGTGTGGAAAGATTTATGCAACTCTTAAAGATCAATAGGTAGATGATCCATCTATCATACTGGATATTCCAAGTAAGATTTAGAGTCAATCTATTTCTATTTAGTCATAGTTATGTTGCCCCTAAATTAATTGAAAGTTGCAAAGTCAAGAGCGTTGAGCATAGCAAGTTGTTGTTAGACTTGTTAGCCATTGGCAACAAGAGGCACATAAGTGAAATAACGACTCGATTGTCCCTTGGATATGATGTATTAATCACCATGGATTGATTGGAGCTATAGAGTCAAATTATTTTTCCATAGTAAATATTTTGATTGCAACAATGAGGAAGGGAATGCCCGAACCATTCAATATAATCCTAGGATTATATGGTAGATATAATTTATTCCATTGAATAAGTTCTTCAAAAATCATTGCCAATTGGTTGCATTGTGTCTTAAACCACAATGATGAAGTGCCTAGTCTTGAAGACTTCCTAGTGTCGCAAGAATTCAAGGACATGTTTCTAGAAGAGGATCATGAGGAGCACTTGGCCCTTATTTTAAAGATGTTTAGAGAACACAAGTTATATGCAAAGTTAAGCAGTTTGAAATTTATCAAAATCATGTCCATTATCTGGGTTTATTATATATGAAGAATGGACATCACTTGGTCCAAAAAGGATAAGGAAATCATGAAATTATTTTTAGAATTATGTTATGTTATATCATAGGTATAAAGAATCCAATAAGGCTAGTAGACAAATAAGCCTCAATCAATAATCTTTAGAATCTAGAACTAAAGTTTTTGGACAACCTTGAAATTTGATTTTTTGGTGGTTTTTATGGTAACCATATGTATGGATGTATCGATTTATTCTGGTTAGTTTTACATTCCAAATGTAATATATGCCTAAAGGCTTGGAAGATGTAGTTTCCACTTGATTTAGTGAACCATAGTATATTTTTTGTTTAACAAAAAGAAAAGGTCCCTCCTAAGATCCTTAAAAAGGA
This sequence comes from Picea sitchensis, assembly GCA_010110895.2. Lineage (NCBI taxonomy): Eukaryota > Viridiplantae > Streptophyta > Pinopsida > Pinales > Pinaceae > Picea > Picea sitchensis. Next base: position 122,287 of record SNQJ01S0000565.1, read on the forward strand.
AAGGTCCATCATAAGATCCTCTCTATAATGTTTAAAGTATATGTATTTTGTGTATACAAATTTGAATTTACATAATGAAGCTCAATTTAGAATTACATTAGAAAGCTCAAAGGTACCAATATAAAGAGCGGGGGAACTTCAATCCCCAAAGTATTTGGTGTAAGTAGATATTGAGGACAAATTTTGATCTCAAAGAAAATCTTACTTTTTACAAATTATCCATCATTTCTTATTAGATCTAAAGTCCAAAGACTACTGGGCACATTTCAAAGACTCTAATCACAACTAGGTATACCAAAATAAATGATCATTTGACATTAAATACTAATCCATAAATTTTTTGAATCAAAACAAAAACTAAAATAACTTGAAGAGTCAATGATATATATTTTGCAATACTTCAACTTTCCGAGAAAATCCATGGTATTACAACAAAAATTCAACGGCTAAAAAATCAAACAAGTGAGAATGAGATCATAAACTTCACTCTCTCTAACAAGACTTTGTGCCTTCTGAAAAATGCATATATACAATGGTTTAAGAAGAATTGAATAGATACCCTTGAAGAGAAAACAACAGATAACTCTTCAAATGTTCTTTCTAAGCTACCACATTTAATGCACCAACATAAAAGTGCATCTAAAATAAATTTGTGATATACTAGTAGGTGTAAGCTTCAAGCCCCGATCCATGATGAGATTTCAATCTACTTTAAAGACAAAAATTTACTTTGAGAATAATAATTTTAAAACCATCACTTTAAAGTAAAACAATGACTTCTAAAATGATAATTTTCAAATATTCATTTTAATAACTATATTTTGAAGTTATTACTAAATTGTATCTATAATTCTACATTATATAAATTGCAAAAATGAAAACATAGAAAAGTTGCATGTTGCATGTTGCATTTCTCGAAGTTTTAAAATGTTTAAAATGTATTGAGGGTGGGGTATGGGGTAATATTAGAGAAAACATAATATGTTTTATCTATTATCCCCCACCCACTATTATGTTCTCTAATATTACCCTCCACCTTGCCCTCATATATGAGGGTGGGGGTAGAGAGTAATATTAGAGAAAATATATTATGTTTTTTCTAATATTATCCCCCACCCCCACCCTACCCCCACCATGTATATGATGGTGGGGGTAGAGGGTAATATTAGAGAAAATATATTATGTTTTCTCTAATATTATCCCCCATTCCCACCATGAGAGAGGGGTGGAGGGTAATATTAGAGAAAATATATTATGTTTTCTCTAATATTATCCGTGACCCTACCCCCACCCTCATGTACCTATATGCACATTGAAGATTTATATAAAAGGTACTTTAATCAAAATAATTGGGCTTTATATTAAAGATACTTTAATCAAGATAATTTACCATTATTATATATGTATGGTATCATAAAAAAATGATGATTCTCCAATTTTAATACAAATGCAAAGACTATCAAAAAAGAAAAGAAAATTATTATCCTCAAAGATAATCCATGATATGCATATTTTAATGATATGTAACTTGATTACCATAAAGAGGTGAATTATATACCTAGATTCCAAATTGGATCACTCATCCCTTTGTTCAATAACACAAAGATGGTAAAGGTTAAAGGTTAGCGAAATGCAAGTAATAAGTTATGATTATATAATTCAGAACTAGATTTCACATGCTCATAATAGATACCTACAAGCCATCATAAGCCTTTGGATAATGTATTGCTTTAAGTTCTAGAAACAAAATTATTGACAGTTACATAATCACACAAATTTTCTTCCACCAGGGTCGCTTATCTTCCTCTATTGTCGATATTTTTTGTTGTACCTGATAAAATAAGATATGTTATGAAAATATGGCCAGAAAAACAATTACAAACACTAAAATGTGCATCATGGCATTACAATATCCAATTCATGGACTAGTTTGCCACAAATTATAAAACAAATTTCATTGTTAAGAATAAAATGATTACCATTTCGAGGTTAAGAATAAAATGATTACCATTTCCATTGTTTTCCTCATCTCTTCGGCATGTGCTTTTTCCATCTGTGCCTTCTGTTCGGCATGTGATTTTGCCATTTCTTCCTGTAACTGTTTTATTTCGTTCGAATTTTGTTTGGCATAGGATTTTGCCATCTGTTCCTGTAACTGTTCAAGCTGTCTAGCATGTGCTGTTTCCATCTGTTCCATCTTCTTCCTACTTAAACTTTCCTGCAGAAATAAAACAAAATGAGAAAATAGATCTCTACATATTCATTTCCACTATCTTTGCAGTCTGAAATGTGCACTCATACCTGAGCTTCACGGAACAACTCATTAGTATAAGGAAGGCCTCCATTTTGAGCAATTACAATGTCTATTTGCTTCAACAATTCACTTCTTTGTTTTTCCTTCACTGTTGGTGATCTGGTTCTATTATCAAAAAGGACCATTCTATCATTGCACTGGAGTAGAACCTCCTGCAGTCATCAACATATACAAAGTTAAAACATGTCATTTTAGTAGCTAATACATCATATCTAAAGATATTGGTTCGGAAAATAAATAACACACTCTTCTCGCACACTTTTGTCACTCAAAATAATCACTCAAATATGAGGATCTAACAATTTTGTCTCCTAAAAACATCCCTGGAAAAAAGTCATTTCCTAGAACGTATTAGAGTCACCCACTACTAAAAGTAGCTAACTATTTTCATGGTTTCCATTTATGTAAAATCTAAACCAATATTTATTCCTAGGCCAAAGATATTTTAATGATAGGAAAACTCATATCAATGGTGACAAATTAAGGATTCAAAATTAAGAGTCCTAAAATGATGAGGAGTTGAAACATATTACAATGACATTTAATAATAATATCTTAGATTTATCTTAATTTCAAATCTATAAAGCGTCTAAAGGGATCAAACCTCTTGAGGTGCAAACCTATTTTTAATGTAAAGAATTGTAGAATTGTACACAACATATTGTGTAAAGAATTGTAGAATTGTACATAACATATTGTATAAGGAATTGTAGAGAATACATTGTTTTAATGCATGGTGCGTTTTCAAATTTTATAATATTAATTTTTTATATTTTTTAAAATTATGAAAGCCATTATATCCTTGAAATTACAATGACTTCCCTTAGTGGAGGGTACAAGAGCTTTAACATTATCAAACATTTCTTTAAGCTAAAAAATGTTATAGTAGAAATAAAAGAGGTATGTATTTTAGGATTTTGATATATGTCAAGACAAAAATATATTAAAAATAGTAAACAACATTAATATATATATATATGGAATCTGCACAATCAACTCTATATGTTTCTATAATTTTATTAACAATGGATATGTGTAGCATATAGAAAAATAACATAAAAATAGAGATATTAAGAGGTATTTAGAAAAATTGAGGTTTTAATGTATTTGCAGCCCAAACCACCAAGTTTGTCATCCCAAACCTAAATCTGAGGCAACCAACTCAGCAAACACACGTATGCTAGAGGTGTCACTTCCCTTGAAAAAAATTGAAATGAAAAGACCATGCACACGTTTTAGGAACATGTGTTCATTCCTAGAGCGTGTGTGTTATTAGAAACATGTGTGGGTTCTTACTAACACAACATCCTCTCTCTCTCTCTCTCTCTCTCTCTCTCTCTCTCTCTCCTTCCCTCTCTCTCACTAGCTCTCTCCCCTCTCTCCCTCTCCATCTACCTCTCTCTACTCTCTCTTACCCCTCTCTCTCTCACCATCACCTCCCTCTCTCTATATACCCCTTTCCCTCTCTATCTTCTCTCCACCTTCCCCATCTTCCACCTCTCTCTCTCTCTACCCACTTGCTCTATATATATTCTTTCCACCTTCCCCCATCTTCCACCCTATAATTATCTCTCTGTATGTATCCCTCCTAACCCCCTCCCCCTCTCTCTCTTTCTCCTACCCCTATTCCCCTCCTTCCCTCTCTCTCTCTCTCTCTCTCTCTCTCTCTTTTTGCCTTCCCCTCTTTCCCTATCTCTCTTTCTTCCCCTATCTCTCCCTATCTCTATCTAGCTTCCTCTCTACCCCCATCCCCCCTCTCCCCTCTTTTCGTTATGTCTCTCTCCATATATATTCATTTTTCTCACTAGATATCTCCCCATCCCCTTGATTTGTGAAATTTTGTGGATATTCCCTTGATTCGTAAAATTTTGTGGATATTCCATTGGAACATTTCGTCATAACATATATGATAAATAAAACTAAAATCTACACTATGAAGGTTAAATTCATTTAGATTCCAAAATCTTTGATATTCGATTTTATGCTTATACATGAAATAGATAAAATGAAAAAAATAGAGAAAAATAAAATACAATCACACACCATCCACAAAATAACATAAAGATTTGCTTTGGAAAACCCTAACGAAAGAAAAACTAGCTATAAGGTGAGGTTGCTTTGAACTTCTTTCTTTGGTATGGAAATAATGAAAGTACAAAGGAGAAGACACTCTCTATGGAGTCACCTGAGACCTATGGACTATTAGGCTGCTACAAAACATTAACCCCCTGATCTATAAAATGTCGTGGATATTCCACTGGATTTGTCACAACAGATCTCATAAATGAAACTGTAATCTACAATATGAAGGTTAAATTCCTCTAGATTCCATAATATTTAGTTATTGATTTTCTACTTATGTATGAAATGGATAAAATGAGGAAAATAAAGAACAATAAGATACAATCACACACCATTCACAAAATAACAAAAAGATTTTCCCTAGGAAACCCTTACAAGAGAAAAACCAACTAGAAGGTGAGGCTACTTTGCTCTCTTTTCTCTGGTATGGAAATAATTGCAAATACAAAGGAGAAGGCACACTCTATGGAGTTACCTGAGACCTATGGCTTGTTAGGATGTTATTAAATATTAACTCCCCATGTTATTCTCTCTAATTTCCCACTCCCAGTTGTTATGCTCCGCTATGGAACAAAATACAATAACATAGAATGGAACCCCTTCTCCTCCTAGTGGCCGAGTATTTAACATAGCTTGATAGCCATCTAGGGGCAGGTTTTTTACTTCCTCAACCCTAAATTGTGGTAGGGTTTTCAACCTTATAGAATATTATTGAAATTCCTCATGTGGCTAGCCCCATATGCATGATTAACGGGGGATGATGTGGCATCCACTCGTATCATAGTGGTCAACACGATAGGTCAACTTGCGGGAGGAATATCCTTTTCATACAAACTTTGATTGACGAAGGATATGCATCGTTGGAAAGGTATCAGAATATAGAGCCTTTTCAACGGTGTGGGGACAATTTGTGGACAACAAAATCCAAAAAAAAAAAATATAATGGCTCAAACTAGCTTCAGAAGGTTTCGGACCCCAATTTTCCAAACTCAGACTTGCCACTAAAGTGACCCTGCAAGTTGATTCTTCTAATTTTTTTCACTCTGAAAGAATTGAGATAGATGACAAATAATATAATGATCTAATCCAAATCACACCTTCCCATTTAGGAAGGATTTTGGTCACCAAAATATTTACTGAATGAGGTGAGGAAATTTTTCCTCTACCTTCTCCCTGGAGTACCACTTTGCTTTGACTGGAAGTTGTCCTTTCAACCCAATCTTCCATAGGTCATGTTTCCCTTATCTTATATTTCTGGACCGCTTCTACAAAAATTTGTCATCTGCTAACTCTGCTTGATCATTTGACGATAAGCCCTCTATGGAAGGTAGGACCTGCTCCTCCTCATGATCCAACATGGAATGCTCATAGATTTTGATATTCTCCACATTCACTACTGAGTAAATGTGCATGTATGGGGGTAGAATGAGTCTATATGCATTATATCCCACCTTTTCCAATACCTCAAAATGACCATACCGCGGAGCCTTGATATTCTTACCAGGACCTCATAGCCTTTCCTTGTTCATTTTTAACCATACTTTGTCTCCCACTCTAAATGTTCTCTTTGTTATGTGTTGATCATGTCTAGCCTTATACTTTTCTTGTGATTTCTTCAGTGTCTCTTGTACTTGCAAATGGATCTACCTGATCTTCTCAACATTTTTTTTCTTCTTTTAATGCATCTCTTATGAGGTCCTCCCTCACTCCTACTTGTTTTCCATATACACCATCTAAGGGTGAAGGTGGAAAATACCGAAAGAAAGTTTCAAAATGTGACTTACCAGTAGAAGTGTGGATTGCTCTGATATAAGAGTGTTGTATATAGATCATATTTTCATCCCAAGTCTTCAGATTCTTCTTATTGTAACCCCTCAAAAGTTGCACCAAAGTCCTATTGATTGCCTGTGTCTTCCCATCTACCTGTGGATGGAATGTTGTAGACCTCTTCAACTTAGTGTCCATCTTCTCCCACAATGTAGTCCAAAATGTCATTGAGAAATTTGGTATCCATGTTCGATATGATGCTCCTTGGTATCCCAAACTACACCCAGACCACTTCAAAGAACTGGTTTGTTGCTTCTAGTTTGTTGATGGTATTTTTACAAGGCATGAGAATGCACATTTCGTTGAACCTGTCAACTACCAAAAATATATAGTCATATCCCTTCCTAATTGTTGGTAAACCTCCCACAAAATCCATGGAAATACTTTCCCAAGGTCGAGTGGGTATTGGTAAGAGATGGTATATACCTTGTTTCATGTTATTGGGCTTGTTGGTACAACAAATTATACATCCTATAATATATCGTGCTACATCTTCTTGCACTCTGGGCCAATACACATACCTCTGTAAGTTGGAAACTATCTTCCCAACACCAAAATGTCCTGCAACCTTGGAGGTGTTAGCCTCTTTGATAAGCTACAATCATTCAGCTTTAACAAAGAAAAGCTTGTCGAGATTGTAGAGTTTACCATTCTAGAAATGATAATCAACCTTGTTGTCACCTTATTTTATATGAATTTGGCCCTGCAGCTGCTAAAACACCTCCTTGAAATCCTCATCTTCTATGTATGCTTATTTATATGCATCATGGGTAAAAGGATCCATGTGAATATGAGTTACCAAAGATGTAATATTGGACATGGGTGGTCATGAAATCACAGCTTCCAACTTGTTTGTGCTACCCTTCTTATACTTTATGACCAAATAAAATTGTTGTAAAAACCCCATCCACTTGTAATGTATGGTTTGTTGTAGCTTACTCTATGCCTGAAAATATTGTAGTGGTTGGTGATTGTGTGGATGATGGTCTCCTTTCCCATTAGATAGTGCTTCCACTTTTTGACATCTTGTATCAAGGCATAAAGTTTCTTGTCATAGTTAGGGTAGTTGGGAACCACCCCATAAAATACTTCAAAATGATAGCAGACGGGCCTTCCTCCCTACATCATTACTTAACATGCTATAACTATTGCAACAAATCATCGATCCTTGGCAAAGGGTACCAGTTCTTCAATGTAATCTTGTTCAATTCCCTCTAATTGATACACATTCTCCAAGTCTCATCCTTCTTGGGAAAAATTATAATGGGTGACCCGTAAGGTGTGTAACACCCCATTTATAAACCCCTGATTATGTATGTAATTAATAATGATTGATTATTTCCATGCAATGGCATATAAACATTTTGATATTAAATGAAAAACCCAACAACCGATTGTGAAGTGACACCTTGAAATTACTGGCCATGATACCACGAGAGGGATTAGTGAGGGGGCGGGAAAGGGGATTATGTGCAAAGACCCCAAGCCACCTTAATGAATGACATGGAATAAATAGTCTAGCCTGCAATTGAAGTAAATAAATTAATGAGAAGGGGGTTGGTAGTTGAACAACCAACAACCCCCAATAAATCCCGTTATGGGATATCTAGCTAGGAAAACAAAGGTTTTCATCCAAAGGTATTAGAACATACCATTTCACAATCCCCAAGTTGAACCATGTTGAACCCGAGTTCCTTATGCTAGAAGGAAGAAGAGAGGTCAAGATCATTCCTGTGGGGGAGCGTGCAAGAGAAGGCACATGTGTGTGCCAGAGAAGTGACATGTAGAGGTAAAGAATGCAAGAATGCATGCAGAATAAATAGGGGAGAGAGAGGTTATGGTCGAGGAAGAACTAGAGGGGGAGTTTTGTGATGGATAAAAAGAAGACATGAATCCCAGACTAGAGAAAACATGAGGGCCATGGGATTGATGTTGCTGAAAATAAAACAACACAGGAAGGAGAGGGTGTCGAGGGACAATGTAACTATGAAGGGACTCTCGTGTGTAGAGATAAACTAACAGGAAGGGAATCTGATAAACCCAGTGGATATCATGAGCTCAATAGGGAAGAAGGGATACTTATGTTGTTGCCAGAAGAATGGAAGAGAGTAACCTCTTGATTTACCTTTTTGACTTGGTGAGTCAATAGTGAGAGAATCCTCCGGTAATATCATGTCCTGGCATGGGGGTGGCCTGCTACCGAAGTGACTGACCATGAAAATCCTATGGTTAGGTGGAAAGGAGAATACCCACAATCAGTTGGTTGGCTATAACTTATAACAGATAAGTATCTCCAAACTCTGTGTATTAGAACTGAAATGTATAGTTGGATGCATGTGATTGTGCTATGAATGTGCATGTTTTACACAAAAAATGTAATCACTCAGTATTATTATAAGATAAATAGAATAAACATGTGTTTGTTCCCTTTGTGTGTGCAGTAGGATAAATGGTGTAGTGTGTTTCCTATGAAAGGAAACCAAGCAAATAAATTAAGAAATGAACGATAATTTTTTAGAAGATGGAATGTTGTAATCCTCTTTCAAAGGGGTGATACATTAATTGTAATAATAGTGTGTTGGAGTCCACAAAAGGCCGATAGACCTTGTGTTGTTCTTTCCCTCTCCTTGACATGAATGGTTTTGGGAAATTGAATCCACATTTGAGAGCCAAGTAGTAGGCTTCGTGCTTGCTATGAGATGCATTATGATCTGGAATAATCCCTGAGAAGTTAAGTCCAGAATCAGACCATTAATCAAAGGGAAACCTTTGAAGAACCCTTGAATATTGGTTAAGTCCCGATTTCAGATTGTTTCTATGAAGAAAAACCTATGTGTGAAGTGGGATAAATCGCAGTCGTAGATTCAGTGTGGCGAATAGATCTCAGGAATACATATAAGGGTGAGATCATTGGGAGTTTTGAGTTGTGAAGTCGAAAGAGAAATTCTGACAATGAAATGGTCATCGAGGTTATAGAGAGCAGGGTCATGGGAGCACAAACAATGACGAAGACCTAATAAAAGGTCTAAACCATTGATCAGTGTAAAGGAGAGATCGAATCTCAGTCGTAGGATTAAGTAGGATCCATTTAAGTGAGGAAAATGTGGATGTGACATCATGTGAACATGGTGTGGTAGTATGGAAGCCAACATTTGTACAAGAGTGCCATTTGTCAACTGTTGATGGGTCGAGGGGATATGAGTAGTCTCATTGGGTGTGGAGACCCTTGGGGCATCACTTAAAATATTGATTTTTGGATCTATAGGTGGTTAGATCTATTCGTTCGTCAAAGGTGACGATGATGAGATCTGGATAGTCAGATCCAGATGTGTCATTGTAAGAGCATTGAAGGTTGGTAAGGTCGCATGTTGGCCAAGAGTGTCGATGACGATAAAGGATTCAAAAGAAAACGAGAACCATTTATCATACAATGGGTGAGAGTTAGTATCCATCGTTGATTACTGTAGGTTCTATTTAAGTGAGAAAGGAGGAATGATGTCGTCATACTGACGAGGAATTATAGTGTGGAAGTTAACATGTCCCATGAGATGGAACATGTCGATAGTCAATTGGTCGATGGGTCGACTGTTGGCCCAGTTGGGTGAGATGTCCCTTAGGTCATCCACTTAATTTCTAAGCCATTGGATCTAGACGTTGTTATATCCTGACCATTCATCAGAGAGTGACAAGTGGAGATCTGGAAAGAGGCTAGAGAAAGGTTATTGATGAGGACGAGGTAATCCAAGAAGAAATGAGTGTCGTTGATTCAGTTGGAGGTGATCTCGGAGAGATATAGGCCATCGATGCCGATCACATCATTGTTGGAGCGTAGACGATCAGTGATTTGAGTGATGGGCCAGAGAGGTGCCAATGAAAAAAAGGATTGTGGGATATGGAATCATCAGGAGGTGACATGTAGAATCCTGGCCATGGATCAAGGAATAACAAGGAGAAATGGTATTCATATATTTTCCATAGGTCCCACCTATTCATCCTAGAAATTTTAAAGGAACGAGAGTTAACCATTGTGCAAGTTCGAGGAGTTGGCGTGATTGGAGCTATTAGAAATAAAGTACTGAGAGTTGTCATATATGGGAAGTGAATCCATTAGAGATTGTGGTCAGAACTTGCTAAGTTGGGTTGATCAGTGACTCTATGGGAGAAGAACCCTGACAATGATGAAGTGTTAGGGCTAAGAGACAATCGTTAATTGGAAAAGGAGCACGACATAATGACGACTTTCGATCCATTGTAGGTCCCACATGATTGCGTAAGAAGAGGATTAGAGATGAGCGTTAATCATCATACACGATGGAGGTGCCAAGGAGATCTAAGTCGTTAATCTTCAAATCATGAGAGTCGTCAAATATGTGGAGTAATCTGCTAGAGTGATTATCATCGGAGTAGAAGTGGTTGGGGAAATGATATCTTGTGGGAGATAGGCCTGACGATGACGAAGGGAGGTTCCGTGATGTCAGAACTATGGAGTGGTGAGCCAGGTGGCAGGTGCCACATTGGTGCCACGTCATTTAAACATCATGTAAAATGAGGGATAGGCATCCACATGGAAGTAAGGTGGTTGTTGGCCAAAGAAGGTCTATAAATGTCTAGAGGGATAAGAGGAAATTTTAAAACCCCATCAGCCTAAGTAAGGATTAGGTGGTCGAGTTTCTTACAAAGTGGTACCAGAGTAGAGTTCAAACACTAGGCCTGGATGGGACAAAGACCAATAATAATATTGGTATAACAATACCAAGATGATTATGTTAGGAAGAGTTTCTATGTGATAATATTTTGGTTATTATCTGCACAAAATTCTTTGAGAAGAAGGACTGTAGATGGAGATTTTGTTTTGTAAATATTACAATAGAAGAATTATAATTTTTCCATGTTGGACTGATAAATACTCCAACAAGAGTAAGAATAAGCTGACAAGCATTAAGGTTAAGACCTAAATACGAATGGTTGAAATAGAAACATCATGTTAAGGGTTGCTTAAGTTCAAAGAATGAATGAACTAGTGAGGGTAATGTTACCTCTAAGCATGGGCAGTTGGAGACCCTTACATATGTGATGATAGTTTATATAAGGGATAAGATCCTTATGGAAAATTACTTGTGGTTAAAGGAATTTAGTATGGACTGATATAATCCTTGGAAGTATTAAATACTGCTTAAATAAAAAGACTAAACCATGTATTAATTACTTCTAGGCAATGTATACGGAAACATAGATGATGACTTACAAATTATGAAGACAATGACACTTGAGATAAAAACAATTGATGATTACTTGAGTAACAAATTTCTTTGTGCTAGGGTCGACTATGTTGAAGAAATCAAGACAAAATTAGGATATTCTTTTTCTATTGTATCCAATCAAACACAATGCCAATAAGGTTCAGAACAAAATGTCACTAAAGGCACATGATGTACAATATTTTATCTTTTGTTTTCATATGGAGGTCTTCTTAGAAGATTGTTGTTGTATTGGCAATGTTGAAATTAGAAAATCCAAGTTTGGATCCCACTTTTGTAAGAATTATAACAATGACAACATCAATAAAAGCATGTAAAAAACTTGAATGAAAATTTTCCTTAAAGGGATTACCATACATAATTGTATTCTACTTGAAGGAACTTTTACCTAGTCTGGATTTTCTAATTAACATATTTCATGTGTGGTTTGCAACTATGGTTAAAGAGGAGGTAGATATGAACTTTACAAACATACATGATAACATTATATTAAACTCGTTGTTTGAAAATAGGCTTTATCATTGGAGTGGGAAGAAATGTAATATTTTTTTCATGATGTTACCAAAGGAGAAGTTCGTCCATCATGTATCCAACATCTCGCTTCCACAACAGTTCAATTTTTTTTTGCATGGAATCACTAGTTACACGACAATAAAAGGAATGCCATTAGAAAAACAAGTGGCCAATTTCTTTGGAATCAAGCAAGAACATGAAGAAATGTATCATGAAAATGAGATATCCTCCTTTTACCAAAACTTTGTCATAACCTACAAGAAACAAATGGAATGTCCAAACTGTCTGGAAGCCACCTTGATGCGGGACTTTTAAAAAATTGCAACAACAAGACTGCAAAGTTTCCACAAATATAACATAATGGTATCATATTTGTTGTAGGATGGAGTCGTGATGAGGAGTTATTGGAATCTTTCCATAACATTGAAACATTGGATGATACTCATGACAAATCTTTCTAAAGAACTTCCAGTTCTTTAAATGCGATAATTATATAGTCTCAAAGGCTCCATTATAATAGGCATGTTTCCGCTAGGTTTCATGAAATTATAAAAGCAAATGGTACCACCCTATTTGAAGACATGTACCTACCGTAATGCATCTTTTCAACAACAAGGATTTGGATAGCTTGGTATATTCATGTGTGGCAGTAAAGAATATTTTTCATAGGTTTTTGAAGAGAACAATGTATGATGGAACAAAGGTAATAATAGTCCTTTATAGGAATGGATAGACATATTGTGTAGAAGAGAAGGTCTAGGACTATAACCTATTAATGAAATCCTTACATTGTAGGTGCCCAGGTCTACTTTTAGTCCATCCGTAGTCACAAAGGTTCCATCATACGAGCATTCATATTTTCATGTTTCCATGTTTTCTATGATCACTAAACACAAGGGAAAAGCCCATTGTAGTAATGTGAAAATGAGGTGGTTACATTGGATCTCAAATTTCACCTAGAAACCCCATTCTCACATGCTACAGTAGGGTAGGAAAAGAATAATCTCACTTGAGCAATAGTATAGTATAAATAAGTTTACTTGAACACTAGTGTAGAAGTTCTTATTTTTGGGTTGTTGATATGGAGATGATGTATACATGAAGATATTCTAAGGTTCTCATGCACTCTCTAGAATGGCACATGTCCCCGAGATGGAGCTAGTTGTTACCCCTCCTCTTAGCGGGGGTATTCCCATACATTTTTATGAGTAGGACAGTTTGATGAACAACTAGCTTCATTCTTATTTTTGGGAAGTTTCACATTTTTTGAGACATATTACATTTCCCAAGGAAATGGTAATACCTATCAAAGAATTTTGGGGCTCTTTAGGAATGCATGGACAACCTCGTCACATGCCACATGGATAATTGATGAGTTCTCTCTTCATTGGTCACTTTGAATCTGATTTGTATTTGTTTGAATGGTTGACCTGTAATTGGACTAATTATGACACCGTGGGGTATAATTATAACACATGATGACTTTGAGGGGTCACTTAAGAGACCTTTGATGATATGTCATTTAATTAATATAGATTAGATGACATGGATATAAATTGCGGACTCAACACAAAGAATAATGTGTTGGTATTGAGGGACAACGCCATCTATTTTGATGTCACTTTTATTCATAAGGGTTTAATGACACATTTGAGGATGTGGATGGTCACCCCCATTCTCCATGTAGGTCCCTTGACCTATGATATGGCTATGTGAATTCGTTTTAGACTTTGCTTGGGGATTATGGAGTATTACACCATCCTTTTCTTGGACCTGTTTTGAAGGAGTTTCCCCCTTTGGAGATATTATGTCAATATTTGGAGGATCAATTTTCACTTTTGAAGAGGATGTTGATGTTAGGTTGTTATATTATTTGCAGTGAAATTCTATTCGAGGTGGATCGACTGGTAGTGAAATTTGAAGGTCGAAGTGTTTAATTGGGAAAATTTGAAGTTGAAGTAATCGACAACAAGTTGAAGAGGTCAATCGACAAGAGGTCTGTTGAGATAAATTCCCGCATCAGAATTTCCCTCCCCTTTTCTATTTTCCCAACTTATTTTTATTTTTTTTTCCCTCTTCTATACTTACCCAATTTCCCCTTTTCGTTTCTCCCTTCTATTCTCCCTTTCTAGTTACTATACTTAGTCATTTTTTCGAAAACAGGGGGTTCACGGGTTGGTGGAATCACGGGTTCTCACTTCTGTTCATATTCCCATATCATGAGTCCAACTAACCATCGTATCATCCTATACTTAACCGTTTTTACAGACTTGGGTTCCTAGTTTGGCGGTTTCAAGCTTTCATATCCCATGTTATGTGATATACATTTTGCACCCAAAAGATCCACAATTTACATTTTAATGATCGGACTTCTCGATCTCCTAAGTATCTCATCTCTCCTATATTGAGTCTGACCAACCACATTACAACACTTAGCCAATTTTTCACCTTTCGTAATCGCGGGTTCCCTGGTTGGCGAGTTCACAAAAATTCCCAAATCCTAATTGCTCTTGTCCATCCCCGCCACCTTTTTGTTTTTCTCAATATGCATTTAGTATGGTCTAATGCTAATAACTCACCATGCAGGTTCTGTAAATATAGTCATTAATAAGTGAAGGTCTCGAAGAGATTTCTCATTAAACCACATTGAATCGGGATTTGCGGAAAATTATATTATCTCTCCCAAGCGCTCATTTCAAATATTATCTAGATTAAAAGAACGCTCTCGTCAACTTATGGAAACAAAAAATCCACAACAGTTATGTGGAGATACTTTGAACACTTTCGGATGTGAGGACCATAACTTTCAGTGGTCTAGAGTGTATTCTTACTATTCATCTACATCCGCTCAGAAGGAAGTAATATGGACATCCAGAATTTCTCGTGCAGGCTGTGTTCTTGACATTTTCGACAGCAAGGAGTTGGTTTCCTAGTGCACTGAGAAATATACACCAAGTTAGCGGATGATTTGAATCCAATACCATCCTCCCATCTCTCTTTCACCTCAAGTATTTCGTAAAAATCTCCCAGAGCCAACACACACTTGTAAAGGTGAAGATTGCAGGAACTTCTTGAAGAAGCATGACAACGTCTTGGACCTCTTGCCTGAATTCTTGGAGAATCTCGTGACCATCCCTGAAGATATTACCAAGTTGCAGGTCAACTCATTCAAAAACCCCTTTCGGGAAATTTCTTGGTTATTCAACAGAGTGACGGGACAAGAAAATACTGCCAGCATTTCCCATATGATTCTTTATATCTTATAGGAGCAGGCCATTTTCGACTGGGGAAAGTTGATTTTCATTGAAATCTCTTCCCAATTGTCACTGTATAAAAAGGATAAGAAATTGTTTATGGATTCTTATTTGGTTTTTGCGATAGCACATTGCTGTCAATTTCCTAAATTGTCTATCTGTAAGAAAGTAAATTGTGAATTTGACCCAGTAACCTTTTGGTACCAAGCGTTGTGGAGGAACAAAGATTCCTTGCATTTTTATGAAGTTTTCAATGACTTTAGTCTCAATTTTAAAGGATTATTGTTTGGAAGAGATACCCCAAGAATATCGGCCCAGGCAAGTAAATTCCTGGATAAAAAGGGGACCTTGGAGAAAATGGAAAACTACAATGTTATCAGGATTTTTGGTTCTAAAGAAAATCCCTCCTTTCTTCCATGCCATATATCCTGTTGAAATAATGTAACTGCAAAGAGTATTCTTATTATTATTGATATATTATTCATAGGATCAATCCCCATTGTGGATTGATCATGTCGGTTATTGTAATATGACCAAATCCCCTTTTGCAGATTGGTCAAAAGACAATTGTAATAGGCAGAATAAGAAGTCAGCCCCAACAGATATTAAAGAGGCCCAGAAATATAATAAAGGTGGGTTTACCCACCCAGTTTGAGAAGTCGTCCCTGCCATTGAAGAGACACTTCACACATGCCAGACTTGTATAAATAAAGGAGGCTAATGCCTCACTTAGACACAACTCACTTGCTCATTTTGAGAGACAAGATAAGATATGTTGCTGGAGAAGAAGGAGAGAGAGAGTGACACATATCTGGGAGAGGAATTTCTGTATTAGCTTAAGAGATCTCTTGGCATTGTATTGGCTATCTATATTGAGAAAGTTTTGTTGGGTTTTCTTCCCCTAGAGGGTTTCCCAGGATAAATATTGTGTCTCTTGTGATTGTGTATTTCTCAGTGATATTGGATTATGCTATTGTTATCTAATGAAATGCAAACATCTGTAATAATGGCTTAAACATTAACATGGTATCAGAGCCAAGCTGAAGGAAGCATCTTTCACAAGTGAAAAATGTCACTGTTATCGTACATGAAAATTAGGACTTTTTGATGGTGAAGCTTTTTAGCCCCAAAACCATATAGAAAAGTGTGCCCTCCCCTAAGGATCAGTTTGGCACTCTCAAGCACCTTTTTAGTGGCTAGATCTACTGGAAAGTGAAACCCTAATTTCACAAAGTACCAGAAGTACCAGAAAACTAGAAGCACCAGTCCAAAAATCCGCAGATCAAGTTTGGAGGAGAAAAAGTTGGATTTTCTCAGATCCAAACACACTAGTCTACTCGCCTAAGCCAAGCGCACCTCCTGGTAAGTTCAGTTTTTTATTTTGAGCACTTTCATTTTTCAGTCATTTTCCTAACTCCAGGTAAAGATGTCTGCAAGCATTAAGCTTGTTGACAAGTTAGAAGGAGTGGAAAACTTTTGTGCCTGGAAGTATAGTATTGGCCTCATTCTTAAAGAGAATGACCTAGCAAGATTTGTCAAAGAAGAATTACTGGAACCCGACGATGCTGCAGAAAAGGCAAAGCATCAACAGGACACAATAAGGGCCAAAAGAATCATTGCAGATTCAACCAAAGACCATCTAATTCATTATGTGTCATCTAAGAAGACCCTGAAATAAATGTTAGATGCCTTGACCAGACTATATGAAGGAAAGAACATAAACCGGAAGATGAATCTTAGAACTCAACTGAAGAATACAAGGATACAGAAAGGAGAAATGATTCGGGAATATTTCTCCAGAATCTCAGAACTCAAAGAACAACTAGAAGCTATTGGAGATACCATAGATGAAGATGAACTCATAATGATGGCCCTAAATGGTCTCACAATACCTTGGGATGCTTTCATCCAGATGATATGTGCCAGAAAGGAGAAACTGAAGTTTGATAGTCTATGGGAAGAATGCATCCAAGAAGAAACAAGAGTAGTGAATCGTGAAGAATTACTAGCAAGGGATGATGATCAATCCCTAGCTACCCACACCAAATGAGGAAGGAAGAAACCCTACTTCCAAAAGGAGACTCATAAAGAGCCTCAACAATCAAATAAATTCAATCATAAAGAATCTCATCCAAGGAGATTTCAGAAGAGAGGACAACGAAAGGAAAGAGACTACTCATTTGTACAGTGTTATCATTGTAACAAGATGGGACACATTGTGAAGTCTTGTCCATCCAGACGAGAAGAATAAAAGAGAAAACATAAAAGGCTCCATGCCCACGTAGTCAAAGATGAAGAGCCACCCGCAAAGATGATAAGAGAGGAGATCAAAGACCATGTCTTGATCTTGGCCCTCTCAGGATCTGTATCACCTGGAGAGGACACATGGCTCATTGATAGTGGTTCATCCAAGCACATGATGGGAAAAAGAAACATTCTCTCTTGTATCTCTAAAAATAAGTTTTCTCAGAAAGTGACACTTGGTGATGATTACCAATATCCCATCAAGGGAGTGGGAGAATCAAACCATAAACTGAATTCAGGGAATTTACTAAAAATGAAGGACGTACTATCTGTACTAGGCTTGAAGAAGAACCTACTCTCCATTTCAGCTTTAGAGAAGAAAGGCTTCAGAGTTGCCTTTATAGATGGAGAAGTTATTATGTGGGCTAAAGGAGAAACCTTAAATGAAGCAATCATCATTGGAAATGAAGAAAATGGCTTGTATAAACTGCAGGGTCACTCAGAGGCTTCCATGACCCACGCCATTGAAAACTCATGTGAACCTTTGCATAGAAGGTTATCCCACATCAACTACAAGTCACTACCATACATATGCAAAGTGATCACAGGTTTACTAGAACTCAAAGGGGACCATAAAGGCGTATGCAATGGATGTACAAAAGGGAAGAATATCAAGAACCCGTTTCCGAAGAGGGACATCAAGACAGAAGGAGTCCTAGAACTCATCCATTTAGATGTGTGTGGCCCAATGCCATCATCCTCCATTAGTGGGTATGTATATTATGTGTCATTCATTGATGATTACTCTCATAAAACCTAGATATATTTCTTGAATACTAAAGATGAAGTGTTCAGCAAGTTCAAGGAATTCAAAGCCTTGATAGAGAACCTTTCTGAAAAGAATATTTAGATGCTCAGGTCAGATAATGGAGGAGAATATACCTAAAAAGAGTTTGTGAACTCACTACTCCCTATAATCCCCAACAAAATGGTGTAGTTGAACGAAAGAACAGAACCATACTGGAAGCTGTGAAGACTATGATCCATGATCAAGATCTTCCTATGTGTTTATGGGCAGAAGCAGCAATGGCAGTTGTTTATGTGCAAAACCGATTATCCCATAGTGCACTTGGGCTCAAGACACCGGAAGAGATGTTCACTAGAAATAAGTCAGAGGTAATCCATCTCAAAATATTTGCTTGTCCAGTGTTTATTCATATACCTAAAGAAAAGAGAAACAAGCTGGACCCTTCAGGAAAGAAGGGAATATTTGTGAGATATTGTGAGGTCTCCAAGGCCTTCAGAACCTATATACCAGGTCAACATCACATTGAGATCAACAGGGATGTGACCTTTGATGAAGATGCAACACTCAAGAAATCTAAATTGTGCCAGCTTGAAGAGGAACCCGTAATCTCCAATACTGCAAGGAGGTATGTTCCCAGAGTTGTAGAACCAGTGAGGGAAGTCGTAACTTCCCCTGATGAGGAGCTTCTAGAAGACCATGATATATTAGAAGTGCAAGAACCTCCTCAGATGACGATCCTTCATAAAAGAAAGCCAGCTTGGACTAGAGAGCTTACTCAAGCTGGAGAGAAGTATAGTGTTCCCCAAGGAACTACGAGACAGGTGAAAAGACCAAATCCATTCTCCAGTTATACAGCTTTGATGTGTGATCTCCTAGAAGAAGAGACTACCTGTTTCGAAGAATCCATTCAGAGGAAAGAATGGGCATATTCCATGACAGAGGAATACCAATCCATAATGAAGAACGAAGTATGGGAAATAGTTCCCAAACCGAAGAATAAAGATGTGGTATCCTCCAGATGGCTCTTCAAAATAAAATATGTTCCCGATGGAAGTATTGAGAAATATAAAGCAAGATTTGTCGCTCGTGGCTTTTCCCAGAAGGAAGGCTTTGACTATGAGAGACATTCGCTCCTATTGCCAGATACACTTCGATCAAAACCATCATAGCTCTTGCAGCTAAGATGAAGTGGAAGTTGCACCAGATGGACGTAAAAAGAGACTTGCCTCGGAATTTTAAATGAAAGACCTTGGCCTAATGCATTATTTCTTAGGTCTTGAGGTATGGCAGAGTCCTGAGAAGATCTTCCTTAACCAAGGGAAGTATACGGTTGAAATCTTGAATAGATTTGACATGTTGGAATGCAAGCCCATGAATACACCCATGGAAGCGAAGCTGAAGTTGTTGGCCAATACTTCGTCAGAATTGATTGATGCCACACTGTATAGATAGATTATTGGATCATTGATGTACCTGATGAACACAAGACTAGAAATTTGTTTTGCTGTGAACACCTTGAGTCAGTTTCTGGTAGAACCCAGACGTGTTCACCTAGTGGCTGCAAAACATGTGATGAGGTACCTTATAGGTACAATAGATTATGGTCTCAGCTATGATGGAGATCATGATTTCACATTGAGTGGATATACAGGTGCAGATTGGGCAGGAAGTGTTTCTGACAGGAAAAGCACTTCAGGATGTTGTTTCAGTTTGGGGTCATCTATGATCT